>JAQFXU010000003.1:0-238957 GCA_034693705.1 Spatulosminthurus flaviceps | reverse complement strand
TCCTTCAAAATACCTTTTCAAAGAGCCCTTGCTCGTTAAGATCGGTGCGTATCATGAACCAAGGTACCATTGTAAGAATACATTAATATATTGTGTTGGATTCATCCAAACGCTTTTAATTCTGATTGTGAGAAGTTAATATGACATATGATAATTATTGCTGTTATTCATATTCATAAAATGAAAATCAGTTTATTTATGATGTAATGGTTAATTGCGGGGACTTCATCGTAAATACGTAAAAATATAAAGTCTTCTAGAATTTTGGAATATAAGTGAGTTTGTGAAGTTGATCTTATTGTTAGATGATAATAGCAAGAATTAATGAACATTTGGGTTTCGGGGTAATGTAACTTATTTTTCAAGGCATTGGAAAAATTCAAGTGCAATTCAATTCAACTTTATTAACGTCTTATTTCTGTCTGGGTTAGTACATAAAGAATTTAAAGATTAGATTACACCATTTACACAAATATACAATTATTTACTTATTCACTAAATAACTATTGCGTCCCCAGGGATTGGAAGGTGGGCTTTATTACACCCGTCGCAAGAATAATGAACTGCTGTCATTTAATGATGTCCGTCCAATTACACGAACTAACTAATAAAAGCATTGGGACATGTTATGTTCAAAAGTTTATACAACCGAGTTATTGATAAACAAGAAGTGAACCAGTTCGGAACAATTAACAAGCGTCCACAGGTAGTTATCCAGTGCATTTATTTAAATTAATTTTTAAAATTTAGAGCAACAAAATGTATATACAACTACAGTACTGTTGGATTTGAAAAAGGTTTTTGACCTTGCTGACCATAGCACTCTCATGGACGAACAAATTTAACTAAATGTGAACCCCCATGATATTATGTGGATTACCTACTTTCTACGTGATAGGAAACATAGCAGATAATGACTTGATACCAGAATTTCTAAAAATATGCAACGGAACTCCCTAAGGAAATTAGCCCCTCTACTATTCGCTATAATAATTAATGCAGTATGCAGTTATATGTAACATTCATGCAAAGTATGGGAATTCACCTACTCATGAATTAGCTGTATTTGTCGATGATGTGGCACTTGCAGAAGCAGTCATACATACCAAAAATGCAATTATTTATAAATGATGTAAGCATTTGGTCCAACGAAAAGCATATGGAACTCAACGCAAAAAGCTGTGTCCAAATTATAATTGACCCTAATAGTGGTAAAAAATTCTCAAACCTTAACCTAGTCATAACTGGAGAAGTAATCCCAAAAGAATTATCAAACAGAATCCTGGGAGTACAAATAAACAATAATGCAAATTGTGTAAACCTTATTGACAATGTGATGATGAGAGCTAATTACCGTTTGTTTAAGCTAAGAAAACACAAACAGTTCAAATTCTCCAGTCGTGAATTGACAATAATTTATAAAACCTATCTTCGAGTGATTCTAGAATAGGCCTTCCAGTTTGGCATACTAACTTAACAAAACGGGACAAAACTAAAATTAGGTTTCAGAAACGCTGGATATCCATCATAGTAACCCATTAAGTAAATAGAAATAATTACGACAAATCCATAAGTCCTTAAAAATGGATTCAATATTACATACATGAAATATTTTTAATTATTTTGGTTGGGCGAGCTAGAGGGGTATAGATGATTGTATGACAATATTATTCTTGCTCTTGTTTACTTGAAATTCCTAAGCGGACTCAAACTCTGCTATTAGATTTAATATATAAGTTTCAGTTTGACTTTTAAATGAAATAAATATGAGAAAATTCTGATTAATATCGTTTAATATAGTGCATGCTCGTTTGGACTCTGTGAATTAATCTTGTAATAATAAAATATTTCGTAAACAAGACGTTTATTGAAAGTTACATTTTAATCTAATTGAATTGTATCAGCCATAGAGGCCTCCTAATTTCATCTAGCAATAGTTTTATCCTGAATTTGATTTTCGCAATTTGTCCTTAAAGCTTTTAATTTAATTTCATGTTTTGTTTATGTAGAATTTAAGTTTCAGCTAATTTGATTATTTTAGTACTTATCCACGGGGATTGGGATTTGCTTCATTTTTTGTAGGAAAGTTCTTTCAAATGCTTTTTTGCAATTCAGTCAAAAGCTTCAACTACAAAATCTAGATTTTTAATTGTACTAAAGGAAATAAGTAGAAAATTTTACTAGGTTCTTTAGTTTACATTTACAGTTAAAATTAACAATGGTTTCAGTGGACTCCATATTTTTGAAAAAATTTTTACATTTACAGGTTTTAACACGTTCATTTTGTTGAACCCGGCGAAGTCGCTTACAATAATTAAATTCGAGGTATTTCCACAGCAGTATAGTTAGGTCATACAAGTATTTTTAACTCACGTATTTCAAAATAAAAACTAGAGAAATAATTCTTAAATTGATAAGATGGAATTTCATTTTTAACACACACTGCAACTCCTCCTCCTTTACGACCAAGCCCATGGGTTTGCTAAAAATTACAATTATTATTACACAGCTTATATTTAAAATTTAAATATTTTTCCACGCCCGACGAAATACATATGTATTTTAGCACCTACGAGAATTAAATCGCTGTGACGGAAATAAAACGGATTTAGTTTTCTGTTCCAAAGTTTCTTCTTCTATCACAGCATAGAAGATGGACAATCAAGAAGATTGTTGTGTGGAGGGGAAGGATCGAGTTTTAGTATTCATAGGAGCCGCCGTCAAAGGAAAGAAAGTGAGGAAGTGTTCTACGGAAAAGTTTTAACTGGAAGGTAAATTCCTACCGTTGACTCCAAATCGACTCATATGCATAAAGATGAGCTCTAATTAGAGAGAATTTAGAAAGACTGAAGCTCTTAGCTACACTTACGGAGTCAAATGACCCAACCCTATATTGTAAAGCAGAAGGATTTTCAAGACAAAAGCATTTAGTTGAAAAGTCAAGTGCCATTTCATCAGAGCAATGAATGAGAAGTTCCATGGAAGTAAATGAGAAGTTACAACATTTAAGACACGGCTAATACAATGAAGCTCCAACGGTACAATTGAGTCTCCTATATATGAAATATCCCAGAAAAAAGCTTCTTTTCATTTCCATTTGATCAACTGTGAGGGAAATATATAGGAAGGAATTATTGTAGAGAA
Source organism: Spatulosminthurus flaviceps (assembly GCA_034693705.1). NCBI lineage: Eukaryota > Metazoa > Arthropoda > Collembola > Symphypleona > Sminthuridae > Spatulosminthurus > Spatulosminthurus flaviceps. Next base: position 235,813 of record JAQFXU010000003.1, on the reverse strand, counting down.
TGTAGAGAGGCAAGACACGTACAAAAGGGACGGGAGACTGGGTGGTTGATGGGGGTGGGGATTGGTGAGGGAAGTATAGATGAAGTTAATGTGAAAGTAGAAATGTGTTGTGCTAGATATATACATATATAGCCAAAGATAAATCCTTTTACTGAACAAAATCCACATTTGTATGTATTTAGGAGGCTGAGGAATAAAGATTTTGTGAGTCAAGAGGCAAAGACTAATTAGATTTTATAGAAGACTTGTGTCTATTTCCTGAATTTCGCTTCCTGCTTTTAATGAAACACTCTTCGTAATCAACTTTGTTTCACACTCCGAATAATGACTCTAAGTTTACACAGAAATATATATCCTCATTCATGACATTAATTATGATCGGGCAACCGAGTAGAAAGAAAATAATTACACCAAAAATCATACTACTACCACCAACTTCCCAACTTTAGACTTCATCTCACGGCTCTCCCAAAAACATCCACATCAAGGCACACACGGCAACTTCCTATGAGACAATCAACTCCCCAATATGTTTATTAACTAAGGCTCCACTAATACTATACACTCCCAACCTACTGGACCTTAATAAAGTCTCTCTTGCCAATAACAAGATTTCCACTTTGTTTTCAGGGTGCTATATGCATACATATTCTCATACTTTCTCTCCATTTATGACTATTAATGTCTCCGGGATATGTGCTATAGAATTTTACCCACATATCCCACACTATACCTACAAAATATGTGTATCTCTCTAACATGGATAAAATACACACGAGCAAAGTTCACACTCAAAACACATCTTTCCATGTTCTCCAAATGACTTGTATACCCAAGGTTCATTAATCGACTCCATCTCTTCAACTCTTACAAGCTTACATGGATTGCATGCAAATTACCACCACGATTAACAGGGAATCAGCTCAAGCCTTCCAGCTCTCTCATCAGCAGAGAGAGAGAGGCACCATCACATCAAAGTACATACGTGTGCCTTTTGTATTTCAAAAGCTAACTTCATTCATTACGTACAGAAAGAGAGAGAGAGAAAGTGTCGCAATACGTACATGCATATTATATAGAAGCTATCCCTTGTGTTCCATACGTAGACAAAAGAGCCTCATAGCCAAACTATAGAGAATGTAACAAAGTCTATACAACTCGGGCCCACACGGCAATATCAATGCTATTATCCAGCACACGTCCAATGTTATTCATCGTATCCGCATCCAAACTTCAGATGAATAACCAAGGCGGAGGAATTAAATGGAAATGTTCCTCATCCAAAACTCAACACTTCATTAAAACAGGCTGGGAAGATTATGAATGGAAATTAAAGCACGACTAAAATCTCTTGGAAAATACATCAAAAGCCATGGTTGAAGAGGACTTTATGGAGGAAACGCATATATGTACGGACCATTACAACACACACAAAAGTATACTATATCTCATCCTATATAAAATACTATACTTTAAAAAGAATCATCCACTCCACAAATAATATCCTTTTTCCTTACAGCCAATTTTTTTTCTTCTTCTTCTTCTCAGAAATGACTGCCGTCACTGTTGGGGATGAGCTCAAGATAACAAACAAACGTGCAAAGGTTTTATCCTCAGTATCAGCCAGAGTCATTACCCCGACAATAACTTTAATAATAATTCCATTCAATCCACCAGAAACAGAGAGAATTTCAAGTCAAAAGGTAAAAGGTGGGTGTATCCTCTCTCCAATAAAAATATTGCCATACGAAGAGATCGAGTGCCTTGTGTTATTACACCAATCAACCCAACAAAAATCCTATGTATAGTAAATCATATAGAAATAATACTTGTACAACTCACACAGTAGTTACAAACCCCCCTATCAAACAAATCTCATGGAAAAAGTTCACCCTTGAAAGTGAACTTCCATATTTACCATATACTCAACGACTATATACACTACAATAGTAAATGCTCATCTCATTAAATATCCCATCCCTGAATAAATTTAAACTAAATAAGTACTTAAAAGTTACTTTTTAACTAGACATTTTACTTAACAACTTTTTATGAAAAAATATTTTTTTAAACAAAACATACATATACATACACATCCTTATTACTACATACAAAGGAATTACTCAAAGAAGTGAACTTTCCACGAACCAATACGCTTGATCAACAGACAGGAATAACATAAGCGAATCTGATACCTTTAACACATAACCCTCTCATCCTATAAACCTACACCCTTCATACACATACGTGTGGAGCTACAGAGAAGCAGAAAACATAGCCAAGTTTAAATCTCCAGAGCCATCGCATCTTTTCCATATACAGGATGCAGCGTGTCAGATGTGAGAAACTTATCGTTTGTATAACATGTATTTTCAACTTAAATTTCCCCATGTATTTTTTTATATCCATTTCAATACCCGTGGTTTTTTGCAAAAACATCCATTTCCCATAGGAAAGGGATTTTTGTATAAAATTACTTATTGTTAGGCCTTTTATCTCCTTAGAAATTACATCCTATTATTTTTGCAGCTGACACAATGTATGGATATAAATGCGGATACTTATGTAGCTAATACGAAAATATTACAGAATGGATTATACTATCAAGCATCTATTCCTATATAGAACATAAATATGTTTTTGGCTCCGTAAAATTTGTCAAGGGGGACTATTATATTTTTTTATGTATAATTTTTTTTCGTGTTTTGGATCAAAGATGTGATCATAGGTTTCCTTTTGTTTATTTTAGTTTTGTTACAGGTTTCCTTATTTACAGGAAATTTATAAAAGTATATATATATACACACGAGGAATGGTAAACTATTGGATAAATGCAAAAGGATTATACATTGTATTGGATGGATTGGGTTGCAATAGGGAAATCAGTCCCAGAATATTGTCAATATTGAATTTAAGTAAATGTGAGCGAGATTAAATTGGCGGTGGTTGGTTGTTGTAGAATTGAGCTAAAAACCAAATCTATGTAAACATTTAGCTTTACTATAATAGAACAATGTCCTTTCTATCGATTTGAGGAAGGGGGAAAAATCAATTTAAATCTACGAGTCACTTTCTATAATTTAAATAGTGACCGAATCAAATAAAATATTTACACAGGTAAGTAAGTAAATCATGTGAGAGAGAAGAAGCATTTCACTATATTTCTCTCTCTCTCTCTTTATCTAGTAAAAAAAAAGCAGCAAAGTAGTACGGAGTTTTGTACCTGATGAAAAATAAACTTTTTTTTTACTTTCTCAACAGAGTTTCCAAATAGAAAAGTAAAATAGAGTCGATTCAAATTTTCCCTTCAGACACAATTTATAGCTATGACATTGACTATAAGTGAAGTTAGGGCCTGTATACTATACATGCAAATAAAAAAAGGAAGAAATTGTTATGTAGTGAGAGACGGGCGAGAGAGAGAGATTTTTTTCACATAGGGACAGACAACTCTTGAGGAAAAAAATCCGAGCAGGTACTATACATAGGAAATGCTTTAATGGTTGTATCTGAATAAACAGGAATACAGAAGAAGTGGTGTTATGTGTTAGTCTATGGGAATGTAGATGATGGTTGGAGAGAGAGAGAGAAGACTGTTGGGAAGAGAGGAAAGAAGAGGAGGACGAAAATGGAAATGTGTAATAGACGAGTGAGAAATTCGAACAAATTCATTCAATCTCCTTTATACTGTCCATTGAAAGCCTCAGCTCGACCATTCCTCAGAACCTGTCCCTAACCAAATCGAATTTGAAATTACTTTTAATTCTCCTGAGAATCGGTTTTTTCGGGCTTGCAAATGTCTACCTACAACTTGCTGTCAGTCTCCAACCCAACCTATCTTCCTCAACTATGGGAATCAAGGTAAGTGCGGAGAGGAAGCATCAGTTCCTCAAACTCTCCTTTCACCCAACCTTCCCATATCCACTATACTATATGCAATGCAGAATATATTAAACACTTGTGTGTGCATAAAGTAGCTACTCCTACGTATAGTATGCACATCCAATGGACTATTTCCAACCAACCACCATGCAACTTCTTGCTTCAATGCGGATTTAAAGAATTCAATCTTCAGGGATAAATTTACTTCCATCAAATTAAATTCTTCGAATTCAGTCAGTCAAAAAACTAGGCATATATTCAAGTCGTAAGTTGAAGCTACAAAAACATTTTTTGAAATTATCCTAACCTTTTCCCTTTTACAGAATACTAGCGTAGCTCCTCCTGAAAAATTCACGTTATATAAAGAAGATAGGGTAGCAAATTTTAATTGTTAAATGCTAATCGAAATAGAGTTAATGGAGTAGAAATCCAGGATTTGGAGAAATTGAGATGAGAAAAAAGTCAGATTTTGTTAAAATTGTGAAATGCTTGAATAAATTGAGAGATTTGAAATATAGAGAGAGAAATTAAATTATTAGAAAAATAAGTCATATTTCCGGGCTAAAATGTAATTGTTGTGTAGAATATGGTAAAAGAAATAATGATGGTGAGCCCTGGCTGCTGCGGAAGAGTAAGAAAATAATTGGTTATAATGACCGTATCGAGGCTGGAATTTGAATAGAATTCCGAAAAGCAGGACATTTCCCGTGGATTTCTCTCTCTCTAGCAATCCAATGGTCTGTCAATGGAGGGAGGGGTCCTGGGGAAGAGGGAGAGAGCGTCCTGTCTCCTTCACCATGATAACAGGATTTACATAGGGACAATTTTCCATAAAGGGAATCTCCTTTACTTGTACCCAGAAGAAAAGGGACATCACGGAATTAATTACATGGTTCCGATCATTCCTCTCTATCTCTCTAGCATTTCATGTAAATAGCTAAAAAAGGGGGAAGATTCATTTGGGTGATTTTGTAAATGAAAGATCCAGCTTGTTAGACAAGCTCGATTATCCTTTTCTTTCTCGGCTAATCGTCCATTAAAAGTTTACACTCAAGAGCGGAGATATTGTGAGGAGATGATGATTTGATGTGGGTTGGTTATCTGAGCAGTCTTTTCCTCCTTTCCTTCCTTCTAATGTCTCATTAAGCACACATCAATGCGTCTCCTCTATTCAACATTTTGCAGGTACCATCTACCCCCTGCCGAGCCCTGTATGCAAATACAAGGCTCGAATCATCATCCTCATCATCATACATATTCATTTTTATCAATCCTCCAAAAAATTTCAATCCTTACAATATTATTGCTACACATAATCTACGTGTATAATGTACGTAGTATAATGTCACACTACACATACGAAAAAGCATATTACCATTACATTACATAGCCAAGCAGGTGTCTATTTTCTCTAGGTCTCTCATACTCTCCCCGGCATATTTTCAATTACATATATTTTACCTTATGTAACGTACCTATAGAAAATAATACATACAATACATAGCTTTTAAATGGAGGATATATGTATAACTATAAAAAGGGGCATATATTAAGTAAGTGGTAGATCGAAAGCTAAAGCGGTGAGTTAAGTCTATGGAGAGAGACTGACTGACTGGATATGTAAACAAATGGACGAGGTAGTGTGTCGTGGGTTGAAGCGTTCGTAATAAAGAGTGGATTTTATAACTATGACATGTAGTCATATTGTATTCCTTTGAATAATATAATGCTCACAATTTCCCTTAGCAATAATATAATTCCTTGAGGAGTGTGTGTGTGTGTGTGTGTGTGTGTGTGTGTCTACGTGTGTACGCATCCACTGACTTTTCCTGTCTTCTTTCTAATTAATACTGATTGCTATTCATTCAAAATCCTATTCAAATGTAATTGGCTGAAAAACTAACAATTTATGGTATGATGCGAAAATTCAAACAGCGCTCACGATATACAATGACATTAGCTTACAATAATCTCTAATATACTTTTTCTCATTCAACCCTTTTCTGTAGATACATTTTCTATAATACAGGGAACATATTAAATATACACTGAAAAAGATCCACTTAAAACATTTTCTTCCAACATCTGCACAACAGCAGATTCTATCAACTTCATTTAGAATGAATATAAAAAAAGAAGAATTTAAAAAAAATGTTCATAGATCAAATGTACTTGCAGACATTTACGTCCGTATGTATACGCTGTTTTTTGGATTGAATGTTAAGAAAATCTTGGGGAGAAAAGGTTTTTCGCCTCATGCTCATCATTTAATAATTACCCATGAATAAATACTTGGCGTGTATTGTTAAAAGCCCAAGACAAATGTACGATTGTTATTATCCAATTAGAATTCTAAGGCTCGTGGATGTAACTCATTGATTTACGCCTATATTTTAAGTATAGAATTTTTCTTCTTCTTCTTCTATACAAATAAGAATATAGTGTATATTTTTCTTGTATGTATTACAGAAGCTACTCTACATTCTTAGAACAAGTGCTCTTATATAGTAAGTTTATGTATATGTGAAGGAGCCTGTAGGAACTTAAATTAAAATTATTATTGTTAGGAAAAGAACCAGTTTTATGAATTCTTTAATAATAATATTAATATACGTAAGTAACAAGGAACACTTTAAAGTTCTTGAGAGATTTTTAGCCGCAGACAATGGTTCTTTGAAGAAATTAACATAAATGACGACTTCTGAGAGAAGGACAAGTTATAGTAGAGAAGGCAGGGGAGATGACCTGTACTTTTTATCTATTGCTTTTAATGCCCAATACTTATGTCATTGCGTCTGTAAAAATATCTCTCCATCAAGTCAAAAGTCCCATCAACTACTCTCATTAAAATACTTTCCCTCCATTTCCTTCTCATTTATCACCCAAGTCTCTCCAATATTTCATCCCCCTACAACTTTTGATTACACTAATTTGCTCTTTTAATTCAATCCGAGAGAGAGAGAAATCAATAAAAAAAATAACGTGAATAAAAAATTGTTGAAACAATCAGGATTTTTCACATCTGCAAATTATCACATTCCATATCTCCTACTTTTATGCATCTTGATCCTATACATGTAGATGCCTCATATATTTAATTATTAGCAGTGGCTATCTTGAACTTGCTCAGCCTCACATTGCCTATAAATATTTCCCAAGGTTAATTCATAATCAGGATATGGAACACTACATATGAGCTGGTTTTAGCATTATTTACTTGAACATATACTATTTCTTTTTATTTCTAGTATCCACTACATAATAAATAAATAGTTTGGAGATTATTTTCTACATGGAATTTTTTGAGGGGTAATAAGGCATAAGGTAAGTTTGGTATGTTAAAAGGTTAAAAGATAGAGGAGAGAGGATGTAATGAGGTTAAATACTGTGAGAAAGTGCAAAAGCTATTATATTCTGGAACTAATAAGTGCCTGGGCTATAGGATGCTAGAGTGGCATTATTTGGTTTGGGAGAGAGAGAGACAGAAAAGGAAGAAAGACCAATGAAGGTTGAGAGAGAGAGAGAGAGACTTGATGGAACTCTGAGAAAATGAACATGGATGATTCGGAATTCATAATTGAAGGATAGAAGCGCGGTGAGAGACTAATAAAAATTCCCTCAAACCTGCATGACACTCCACTTGGATTATTATTTATTCGGAAAAAATTCAATTCATATCTATACAGACATAAGGGAAATATATGTAGAGACACAGAGAAATATCTATATATATGTACATTCCATGGGGGGAAATGTGGATTCATAAAGCCTTAGTTGTTCGGTATATGAGAGCTTTTTTTAATGTATAAATTCCTATGCATGTGTTGTCATATGAAGATTTCTATATGGTAAATATTCTTATGACTACACACACACGTAATATATTGCTTCGTAGACATCCAAAGGTCTCTCATATATTTACATGCTAATCCCATGTGCTGATTTAGTTCCTACAATCACCCTTCCATAGCTCTCTCTCTCACTCACTCTTACCTCTCATACTAGAATAATTTACGAATGGGCTTAGAATGTAAAACTAAAATAAAATTAATAAGCTCGAGTGTAAATGAAGTATTTGGTGAACCATATGGTAAGATAGTACTTACAGCTGAGGATGTTAAACGATTTTTTTGATCGTACTTGAATATTAGTGGATAACCGCGGAATATCTGTCAGACTAGATAATAGGCTAGAGGTATCGGTTACCAAGTTAAAATCGGAGACGCCTAAAGTCGGCAGGGGCCTAATGAGATTGCAGCTATATTATGCTCGTAAAAGATGAGTCAAGTCATGTGAGTACTGGAAAGCAAGCCTCTACACGTACACCTCTCCTCACCTTTCCACCATACTATATACCTCCGTCACTTTTCTCAAAAGTCATAAGAAATTTCTTATATACTCCCATCCTTACACATTGTATATTTAACATTACATTTCCCATCTATATTGTCTTCATGTTAAATAGAAATAAAAGACTTCATATATAGTAAAAGGCTTGAAATCACTATATAACAAACTATACAGATGTGACCATCCTGGGAAACCTTCTCCCAACATTTTTAAATATGAAAATTTAGCTATGAAAATAAATTCATATGCTAAAACATATGAAATTCATTCTCAACTCTACCCACCTTTCGCCCCTTCTATTAAAACCATTGCCATTTTATTATATTATTACCACCTATTGAAAGGACGGTGTGACTGGCTATCAAATGTAATTCCTATACTACCGCAATCCTTAAGTATATGTATTTACACTATGTTTATATATATGTATAGTAAATTCATATAAAAATGTTCATAGTAAATGGATACCTAATGATCATCACATTTATGATGGAGCTATGTACAAGTTAAAAGAATCTGGAAATACATAGAACTTTAAATGAATGTTATTTTAGGGATGTATATATTCTCAGAGAAGAAGAGCTCTTTCAATTTAGACATGGTGAGGAGAGGGAGAAAAATTCACTCTGAGGAAAATGTCAATGTACAATAATTTTTTTCTTCCTTGAGATGTCTCCGGTATGTGAGAACGCAGTATACGTAGACTGGGACTTTCTTAAAAGTGAGCACATACATAATTCATACCTCCTGTACTGCTTATTAAAGATTTTGAAATCTGTTTGGAAACATTTGGAAGCAGTGCACAAATTTGTACAAGTAAATACATGGGTTATTTTATTATGTGTACGACTACTATGATAATGTATGTAAAGATAGGGAGAAATGATTTCCCGAGATTTTCCAACCTCCTTCTTTCCCGCTTGTTGTTGATGGTGTTGTGGGTTGTTTGTTCCTTTGCTACATTTCTCTCTCTCTCTCTCTAATTCAGTGATGAGCATGTATGTATAAACTAAAGGTATGCAAAGGGATATTGGAATCATGCTTGTTGTTTCCTATTACCCACAATCTTTGCTCCCACCCTTCTTGTCGTTGTCTGGTGGATTTGGTTAATTTTAAGTTTAGTTCGTTCCTACATTCGTCCATCTGTAGAATTCTCTCTCTCTCTCTCTTCGCTTAACTTGGAAAAGTCTCCGCTGTGAGCGGCGTACGAAATTATTTTACATTTGAAAGACTCGAAGATACAATCTCCGACTTGAAAATCAATGTCAAGTGCTCAAGATTCGAATGCGACACATGAAAACACAGCAGCAAGGAGATAACCTGCAAGACGTTGCGTTGTTTTCGGATGACAGTTGCTCCTTATCACATTTTCATCTCTTTCTTCTTTCTTTGATTAATCAGCACCGGCCCCTCTTGCTCTCCCCTCTTTTCAACCTCCTTGCCTCGTCTTTGTACACAACTTTGATATTCTATTGTGACAACATAAAAATACGTTTTTTTTCTATCTCTCTCTCTATTTTTTCCTCAACTCTCATTCCCTCCCCAAGCTCTCAAATCTACTACGACTCCAATACTTTTCCTGTACATGATAGAGTTCTAGTACAATTAAAGCATACAAGCTGCTCTTTATCTTTTGAGCAATGCGTTTATTAAATGAGTGACCTCATGAACTAAAGGTAAGGTAAGAGAACTGAGAAGTCTTGGAGTTTTTCTCTTTTTATTTTTTTTCTTGTATCTTGTACAACTAAACCAATATATGTTTGGTGACAGTGAATGAGTATTTTTCCCTTGATTGGAGTGCATTCTCTTGCAATGTTCATGTCCTTCCCGAAAAAGAAAAAAAACATTTTGTCCCACACATTTTTAACCCTCTCATTGACTAACCAATTCTTGTCATTCAATCTCTTTGTGCTTTGAATATAATTTTAGTAAATCAGGTTAAAGGGAAAAAAATATGATAATAACGTATATTTCAATGTGGGGGCAAAAGTATCACATGATACAATTATAATGGGCTGGAGCTTGTAATGAGAGTGAGTGGAAAGCTGGTCAATATCTGCCAAAGCTGGAGAGATTGTAATAAAATATGAGAGGATGGAACTGCTGACGCCACCATTTTCTCACAATAATCATATATGAGAACAGTAAATGTATAAATAAAAAAGTGGAGCTACTAATTATTATTATTAATTTATTACAAGTATTTATTCAGCGTCAGGCTACGTAGGTTAAATGGCAGATCTACATATATTACGTTTAGTCGCATCTAATTGATCAAAATAATAATCTAATAAGTGAAAATGCAAGGCAACATAACTCATGATCTTTCTGTGCTACATTTGTTGCCATATCCAATTAATCTCAATTTTTAACCTGCTCATTGAATAACTAAATATGGTCTCTTGTCATTCACGCTCTTTCTACTTCGAATGTAGAATGTTGGAAAAAATTTGATAGTAACGTATTTTTATATGAGGACAAAAGCATCTCTCTCTTGATACTAACATAATGGGATTGAGGTTTTTATTTATTACTTTCAAAATGAGACTGTAAATATTAAATGATATTTTTTCCCGAGGTAGATTTCCATTAAAATTACTTCCATATTGTGATGTTACCTTTAATATAAGTTTTCTTTATTAGCTGTAGGATAATTTATTGGACTACTTTATTATCATTATTACTACTTTAATCATTTTATAAGGAGAAAAAAAGGTAGGGAGAAAGAAGGAAGGGGGAAGTAAGATTGGAATAAATTTCGATCACGATGTTATTATATGGTTTTTGTGTGTACGTAGTTGGATTTTTGGAAGTGAGTGTAAATTTGAGGAAGTTGGTAAATCTGGGGCTTAGTATTTTTGGGCGCAAAAATTGCAATATAGAGAGGAGAGTATTATAAATAGTAAGATAAAGGGACTTAAAGTGACACTTTGTCATCTCTCTCCTCTGCTACAGTTAATAGTGAGCGAGCCTAGTTTCATTGGTTGATTCTCCATGATAAATGCGGATAGATTGAACGTGTGGAATTGTATGAACGTATTTTATTCAAATGTTTCTTCCTCGGATTCCTCACCATGTATTGCTTCTTGCTGGGTGCTAAATCTTGTTTGTATATTGAAAGAATCTTGTAACATGTATGAAATTATACATCAACTTCTTGTAGTGTAGCTATAGGTCTCAAGAATGTTGAAAGTGAGAAAGTGTCTTGGGGAAGAAAGTATGTTGGCGTGGGCTTGTTCTATAGCTTTTCCGTAGGTAATGCACGGAGAGAGAAGAGAGAAGTGACTTTTGTCTCAGCTCTTCTCTCTCTCTCTTTCGTCTTTTTTGTTGTGTACATGTATATTTAAGTAAGTAAGAAAATGTGAGGAAAAATCTTTTTCCTCGAGTTGCTTGGCTCCTCTGCTTTTTTCCTCTGTATTCTCTCTATATATATATACATATGCTGGGACTACTACTACTACAGCTATGAGAAAGCTTGGGTAACGGGGCGGGCGGGGGAAAGCAACTATGTGGAAAGGTTGGCAGAGAGATGCAAAAACGACAACAGCCAAAGATATAAAATAATTTAAGATCAGATATATGACCGAGGAAATATTAAAGTTTATAACGGGTAGCACGGGTGTAAATGCGGGAAAATAAGCTAAGATAGAGACATAAAGCTCGACTCATGACTCTGTAATGAAAATAAACGGCACTCTCCGCTGATATATGTTTCAAGGCTCCTCAAATATTGAGTTTCCTTCCTTAAAAAGCTTATAATAAAAGGTCTAAAGTTCTTTCAACTAACGTTAGTCTCTTACTTTTCTCTTCTTGTAGATTTTTATCCCACTTTTTTTACACGTACTCATACACACACGTATACCAACACATATACACTCTGGTACTTACTCCCACTAACCACCGCTTGGATAGCTTCCTTTCCTTTAGCTTCACTTATTGTCTCCTTTTCTCCAGGTTTTCTCCATCTCTATAGCTAACTCCTTTGGTATCTTCTAGAGAGGATGTTGTCTATTGTAAAAAGCGTTAAAGTTTTTTTACCAGAATTAATAAACAGTAATTTTATTTCCTACTATTTTCATGATCACCTCAAATTAATTAATTTCGTAGTCAAATTAAAATATTTTTTGAAAAATGAAATTATGCTGAGCAGAAATGTGTTGAGTAAATTTTCCTGGAAATGTGCTGCAGGTAGCTATAAGATAGGCCTTTTCATTCTAAGGAGGATACAAGAGAAGTTATACAAGTAAATAGAAAGCTAAGTAGTGTGAGAGAAAGTAGTGGTTGAGGAATGTTGTGGAGGGAAAGCTTGGGGTATTTTCGTGGTTTGGAGTGATCAAGAGCATTGAAGGGATTTGTAGGATAGGGAAAGACATTATTAGTAGAATTGTCCAGTTGGAGAATGATTGTAGCTTGAAAAAAAGGGGAAAGGCAGGGGATGTACTTGTATCGGAAATTCATGATGATGTTAAGTATCGTTTGTGATTTGCTTTTGGTACAAGGAGAGAGAAGGAGAGGAAGCTATGCCTTTTGTGGGTGTGAGATTTAAGTACATAAGTAGATAATAAAACCTACATACAATAAGCTTACTACACGTATATGTATAGGCTCAGCCTATATAAACATACCGGGAGAAGAAAAATATAGAAAGGAAGAAATGGAGTAAGAATGTGACATAAACATCCATAGTTTGAAAGCTTGACCAAAAAATCGTGCTTGAAATATTTTAAGACGATCCGTTGATCCCTGTAAATGTTGGTGAAAAATATGGAAATTCAGTCGGACGGCCCCGAAATGCCATTTCCCTCACCTAATCCACACAATTTTCCAGCCGGGATGACCTCTTAAAGGGGATCTTCTCAGCAGATAAGAAAAGAGACGGAGAGCATCTGACGGAAAAAACTATGTTCTCGTTAAACTAAGTAAGAACACAAGGATTGGATGGAAAAGTTGTTGGATCTTCCTACATATCAGCTACATATAACATTACATGACTAGCCCGTAAACACTATCACCATACATAACTTTGTATAAGCAAGAGCCAAAAAAAAGATGCAAGTACAGAGACAACTTACGTAGATTTAACACTGCCCAATCTCTTTCAACATGCTTTCCCATTGAGTGCGAGACAAAGAGAAAGGCACAACAAAATATTATCACTTGGTTTTTTCCTGTATAATTTTCTCCAGCTCTTCACTCCCTCCTCGTACATCCACATGCATAGTAAGAATGCACCTCCACAAAAAACAACTACTTCAAATAACCAGCCCAACACTTAAAGTACGTCAGATAGTCGAAGATCTAGAAGCTACCGTAGCATTTCTCCTGGCTTTAGCAATATCCCATGGTAATACAAGGGAAACCAGGGTCCTCTCTAATAAATACTTACGCTACATATAAACATCGTTGCAGTAATCATTGAATTACATAGGTGCATACTCCTGCAGCATTGCAAACTTAAGAGTCTCTCTTATATAAGAATACAAATAAAAACATTAAAAAATATGTACGTATATTTCCTGCCAATGAAATCCATCGTAAACATCGGACGGGTCCAGCATTTTGTAAATATACGTGAATTGCTGGGGATAGCAAATACAGTTAATAAAAACGTGTACATATTTCACAGCTAATAAATAGACACGCAGCTCTATTTATACATAAATGTATGTGTTTATAGATGCAGCTGTATCTACCTTAAACGAGTATTTTTCTTCTCAAAACAAAACATAGGAGATGTGTAGTCAAAGGCATAAGGACATAGATAAGACAGCTAAGATCACACCAACGTGGTCCTATCCGAACAAAATAGATGTACACGGGAGAAAAGGGCACGAGTATGTTTTTAGCAAGGAGTGTCCCCCAAGTGAGTAAAATATCCTATGCGTAAGTGTACACGTCCTCTGCCTATAGCTTATTACTATGGACGTACAATGAGCTATAGGAGAAAGCTCAGTAAGACACGGCTTTTTGGTGGAAATGTAGCCAAAATAGGGAATAAATGTAGGAGAGCCTTGTGTTTTGTATATATTTGTGGAAGGAGAAGTAAAAAAGAAGAGGAAGAAGTCCCAAAGAGGAGTGAGAAAAGGAGAATCTTTAGGGAAGAGGAAGTATACTATATACATGAGTGTAGTTACATAAGTCGTACACTTACTCTCTCGATAGTATCCTTTCTACTGGACAAAATGGGTGCTTTGACAAATCTAATGGTTATTCCTAGATTTTCGTCCCCATTTTCCCTCGCCTCCAGAAGGCTGTGGAAATGGTGCTCAGCCCATTCATCCACTGGGTAGTCAACCCATTCTCAAGTGTTTTTCCCACTGACCATCACCATTTACCCATCTATTTTTCTGAGCCTACATACATAAACTGTCGATTCACATCGAACCAATTATTATTTATTTTATCGCCCATTGCATCCAAAAAACCCCATGTAAATCCATTTATAAAATATTTTCCGTACGTCAAACAAGGCCCAGCTACAGAGATTTAACAGGACATTTTCTTCCCTATATCCTCTCTCTCTCTCCCTTGTAAAATCCTCTGAAAAACACACTCACGTTTATACTTGCAGATTCTCTCCTATGAGCTTTCACACACACATCAAAATCCGAGCTAACTCAAGCCTAAGCAGTTCACTTGAATGACGATTGACAGAGAGATACATATTAGAAATAAATGGCAATTTTCCTCAGATGAGAAGGGCAAAGTTGTTAAGATTGAGTAGGAATCACGGTGAAAGTAAACTCTTTAGTCAATGTGTTGTTCAAGAAAAATACTCGCTTTTAAGCCATTTAATGGTTTCATCATAACTCAAAATTCTGGAAGATTCAATTTCACATCGAAACTCCTCACTCACGGGAGTAAAGGAAAGGAGGAAAAAAGGGTTCCATCATGGTAAATACGTTCACATTCTTCTTCAACCATGCCTTCTTACATTTCCTCAGTGAAGCAGATGAGAAGGATATTTTTGCGGACATTTAATATGAATGTCTGTCAATATGTAGTACTATAGGCCGTTGGAGTAAGTATCAATGGTTTTAGTGCGGGAGTCAAGAAATCTTTTTGTAGGTTTGTTATAATGGGATTTTCCTATGTAATGGTCAAGTTTTTTACTTGAACGTCTCTCGAAAAACCTTCATCCAATAAGACTCAGCTGCAGATGCTGGAATGGAGTGATTATTTTAATCATTGAAGCAGAAGTCTCAAATTTGATTTTCAGTTTAGTCTCTGCGAGTCATACAAGAGAGAAAAAGAGAGAGAGAGAGAGGTGGACAATTGCAGAAAGTTGTTTTCCAACAACCATTCAACCTCATGGGCACTTGACGAATCAATTTAGGTCCGGATGAGAGGCAAACTGAATGAGACATTTTTCATATTATTGGCTTCTTAAGTGGGTTCACCACGTTCTCAATTTTCCACAGCATTTCAACTCTTTACTCCTCTTCTTTATACCAACGATATAGCTAAATTTATGACTTCTACTCTCTCAGGGAGAACTCCTGGCTAAGGAAGTGCATAAATAAATTATTATTTAACAAAACTCACGCAACTCATCATAACTTCCCTTCTTCCACCTAAAAATCCTTCATTTTACCATTTCTCTGTATACACACACTAACTCAAGAGCCTAGTTTATGTCTTCAGTAACTATATATATACACATCCATAGTACTAAGGCTAGCAATGTACGTGTACGTGGACAAAATCTGACTTTTCCAGAGCAGCTCATTTCATATTATTATATTTTCAATAAAAATCAAATACCCTTTTTTTCTCCTTCCTCTGACCACTTGAAGCTCCCATTCTTTGGAATTATTTTACAAGTCCTTAAACAAGTGGTTGTCCTCATGCTATTTTCTTAGCTATAGAGCATTTATGAATGTCCTCCTACTTCTGTAGGAAAACTTTTTTTTTAACCCTTTAGCCCATAGCCTATTTGAAGAGGTTGTCTCCTCCAATATTTTTTCTCCTTTCGTCTCTTTCTCACACACACAAGAGACTCCCTAGTATTGCTTAAATGAGAAGAGAAATTGTGATGGGAAAAAATCAATGCTCCAAACCTATAGTAAATCTCATCCATTTCTCAGCATATGGATGAGATGAGAGGAATGAGAAGTTTTGCATAATTAGAAGTTAAAACTCTTTTGGAGATTTGAGATAGCATTAAAGGTAAAATGGGAAATCAAGCTTTCTGGTCTTTTGCCTGAGAACATGATCCTTGATCGTAGTTACATGATCGTAAACTAGTTTCTGTAAGTAAATATATTTTAATGCCTATATAGTAATTTGCTCGCAAGGATATACATATATATACATAGTCCAGGATATAAGATACTCTACAAGGATTTTTTGAGCACAAAAGCTAAAAGAAACAAAGCAGTTGGGTTATGTACGGAGGGGAAAAACTTAACGAATTAGATTTTTACATCCTATTGTCGACTTGAGCACCTAATGATCATTAGATGAAAGGAAGGAGTGAACTGCCGTCGTAAAAGTTGATTCTGCACTACAAGCAAAAATTTTGTATTCCATCTTCCTCTCTCTCTCTCTCTGTATCTCTCTCTCTATCGTGTAACCTTTCAAGAGACTATTTTCCAGACCAGTAGATCCCTACGTGCATGTACACACATCCCTATACATTGTCCATATTAAAGACCAAGTTTACATATAAATGTACACCGCTATAGGTAGCAACATACGTGTATGTACATATATAATAAGTAAATCAAGTGCCTAAAATATAAACAGAACATGCTTTGCTATCCAATCTTACGTAACAAAAGCTATACATGTAAACATTGTGCCCTTGCATGCATAAATGCATGGTGGCTGTATGCAGGTTCGGAGTCTATGTGAATACATACATATGTGTAGGATGAATGAGGGAATAGGTACGGAGATGAACATGGTTAAAGTAAAAGTATGTAAATAGTGGCACTTGGAATACTCCAAAGTAAAACTGGAGTGGCGGTACGTGTATGAAGGTAGAGGACTCAAGTAGTTACAAGTGAATGATGGTTCCGAGCCAGAAGAGACACGTCGTCGTAGATTGTGAATATATCTGTTTTTAACAATAAGCTGAACGAGAACAAACAACGAGGAGAATTAGAAAGAAGAACAAGAGAGTAAGCCAATTAAACAACGATGATCTGTATTGTTCAAATTGGCTCTAAGGGCAGAACAAAGTCGACAATTGTTTGTATGTGATTCTCTTTTCTATGAGTTCGAGTGACTGAGCTTTGTTTTCCAGTGTGCATAGTTAGCGCGACATGAGTTTCGTGTAGAGAGTTACAACACGGCTAGTATAGATCACTGGAGGCTGTGTGGGTAGTATAATTACATCTACACCTATAGCCTAGGATGTATGCATGTGATGTAGCTACGTGTGTAGATGGAAAGAGAACCGGGGACTCAAGAGTGAATGAGAGAGAGAGAGAGAGGGAAGAACAAAAAGCCAGTGCTCATTAGCATGCACATCATGGTTAGGAATCACTTTGATTTTGGATGAGCCTTTCTTGTACAGAGAAAAAGAACAAGAGTTACATCACTTGAGGCTATTCACTAATTATTGCGTCAATGAAGGGAACACACTTGGCGGGTGTGATGATCTGCTAACTACGTGCTTGCCTCCTTCCATATACTTAAAAACTGTCCATTTTCCTTCGTATTGTAATGCACTGCTGTGGACGGAGTGAGCCAACACCAACCACTCACACCACACGGGTACTTACCAAGTGGTAACTCTTTATGGCTCCTATAGTTTCTGTGCAGTGTAGTGATAGTAGTAGTAGTAATTTCCAGGCGAGAAGAATCAATTCCAATGCCTTTGTTTACTCTCCCTCTCGTTGTTCTCTCTGCTGTAGTGGTTAATTGACGCCTCAGTTGGAGTCTGCTATTTTCCATTGGAAACATCCCTCCACGTTTCAGACCCGTCACAATTAATAATACGTCAGCATTTACTACATCCTAGAGCCTCGCACACACAAACACACACAGGCGACTCCATTTAGAGAGAACGCCTCTTAAGCTATACTATACTTTTATTAACAATAATATAGTCATTTACACTCACTCTCTCCATGAACAGACCAAGCGGCTCATTAAGGCCACACAAGATTTTTTAATCTATCTCCTAATCTTTACCTCCTCCACAGTAACAAATCTTACAATTAGCATCCAGAGCCTGGCTATAGCCTGAACATGTACTAATTATCATGGGAGACATGAGTCTCTCAACTCTTATGGTGCGTATGCCGAGAACAAAGCTTTCACTCCCAACCACTAATAGCTCTCAACAATTATTGCATATATAGACAATTGACTTAGCATTTGGATATGTGTGTACGTGAACGAGGAGTAGCTTACAATCACTTTGTATTTGACAGCTTTATTCGCTTCCTTCACTTTGCATGTTATTAGCTTTGTGGTTACCGCAAGTGGGAAAAAATTGTATTTAGTGCCTAATACTCATGACTAAGCTCATCTCAGCTCAGAGGATAGTTTTCTCAGCTTTTAATTGGTTTAACAAATGAGGATGTTCTAACTTGCTTTTTAAATTGCTGGGCCAACCATTATCCCGCAACACTTTCAGTACAATTTAGTACTCGTAATCCTTGTTGTAATATTACGTGCTCATCCCCTCCAAATATTATGTAAATATTTGACAGCCAAATCAAATACAGCCAAGGATAGTGGAAGACTCTCAGATGCGCTAATAACCGAATAATAAGAATGACTGACTTACAGTCTAAGTCTTAGATATAGCTCAAGGAATAAAATGAACAAAGGAATTACAGAGTGTGGGGAGGGCGGCATTAATATTTGATTAATCCAGGTCGCCTGGCTGAATGTGCAGTTATTGCTATGGGGAGAGTATATGTGTAAGAACTTGTTAGTAATAAGGATGAGGAAGAGGAAGAGAAGAAGAAAAGGTATGCATAGTTGACCATTGATGTAGGTTCGTGTGAAGGAGAGTGTCTGCAATAAGTCCTGTGGAAAGGTAATGAAAGGCAGCGGTGTGTATCTGTTGACTAATGATAAGTAAGCCGTATGCGTAAAGGATAAGTCAAAGAGGATCCCATCTCGTATTCTCGTCGTTCATTTAATTAATATCAGCGGACCCGAGTGAGAGACCATCCATCATTCGTATCTGAGCACTCGAAACTTGCTTATTTGACGGTGACGCTCTGGTCTTGGCTAGAAAGAAATAGCTTTTCTTCACACAAACACACACGATGACTTGGGAGAGACTAAAGGGAGAAGTAGCGGAAGGAGGAGAATGAAAGCTTAAATTTAGCTATAGGAAAATTGATATTAAAACGGTAGGATGCATCCTTCTCCATCAATATACCCTTCTTCCGTATAGAGTCAAGTGACTGGAGCAAGTGTCTTGCCAACATTGCGATATCTATCCATTCTCCTATAACTTTCATACATTACTGCTCATACATGAAACAGCATACGGCCCAAGTCAAATGTGCAGAGACGACGAAGGTAGATCCCGAATATTATTCAAACAAGGAAGATGTTCCGAGAGGTTTTCTAACACAACCCTGGCAGGAGAGAGACTGTTTGGGCGACGTAAGTCAAGGTAAGGAGAGTAAGGGGAAAGGAAAAGGAAAGCACTTGGGAATCTCATCTATAGGTTTTTCGGTTTTTGATGGGTTCGAGTTGTGAATGTTTGCGAAGTGGAGAAGTGAGTGAATCTATTTAAAGGGATATCAAATGCTTCTCTTCTCGAGATGTGGATGAAGGCGCTGATATAGGTTCGGAGATTAAAAATGTCATTTTACCATTTTACTCTCTCTCTCTCTCGTCTACATGTCTATGACTGAGTGAGCTGAATTGCATGCATCCATGCATTCTCTCTCCGTTCTTCTTTCCCTGAATCAATATTACGTATTAGCAGTCAAGGAACGCTGAAAGGTCAGAGTTGCTTCAGCATATAGGAATCCAATAACTAAATATGTACACGTATTCATACATAATTACAGCACTCTCTGTTATCTTCAACCATTTACAGCTGATTTCTGGATGGAGAGTTAAATTGCACACACGTGCATTATTACTTGAGCTTGAAATGTAGTTCTGAGTGTACTTTTGTGTGCTTAATTGTGGCCATAATTGTGGTGTATATATGTCTTGTGTAAAGCGCGAGGAATTAATCGAGTGTAGTTTACCCACTAAGCTATAGATACGCTTAAGGGTTAAGAAAGCACTTCATTATGTTCAGCACTTGAGTATATATATGGTAGGGATGGATGTGAATTGGTGAGTAAAAATATGGCATCATTTTTTATGTTGGGGTAAAAAGAAGAAAAAGAGTTGTGGAGAATATAGAGATAATGTGGAGCATAGGACTTGAATGCCAGTACTAATAGAACGGGCGAAACCAAGAGGATTTTTAATGTAGCCATCTCTTTATCTGACCAAGATCGTCATCATTTGGTTAGTTGTACTCTCCCGCTCTTCGTCTTGTGTCTCCTCGTTTCACTTTAAGTTATTCCAGGACTGTCCTTGCTTATAGTTGTATAGTTGTGTGGAAGTTGTATAGTTGTGTGGAAATGTGTGCTGGAGTATAGAGCTTGTGTCTTTGTCGTCGTCATCATCATCAGCATCATGATGATTGCAAGAGGCACTACTACAGAAATAGTGAAGCGCATTCAGTTTATAAGGCTACGATGAATTTAGTCCTGTGCCTTGGAATACAACTGTCATTATAGACCTGTACATACGTCGGACCGAGGCATTAGCATGTAGTATAGGATTTGCAAGACGACAAGAACCTGCACTGGCCTTTGATATTACATGGTCCATCTCGTACGATGCCATTCCATAATGCTCTTACTCTCCATATAACGCCTTCAAGTCCAGCTTCCTCTTCCCTTCCATTTTTCATACGCCTTCTGCTTCAGCAAGATACACTGGATGATGAAGCTCCTGTCATGATCTTCCCATCCTTGGCCCTTCGACAATTCCCTCGTCCATACAGAAGAACAACTTTGTATTTATCGATTCATCTCTAATGCTTCATACATTATGAAAAATTTATGCATCCAGTCTCTCTCTCCTTATCCCACATTCAACGCTGTACATCTGCATGTCCGGATTATGTACCACAATGGAACTTCCCTCCGGCTCCAGTCATCACCGCAGTCTACTTACGTACACATCACCTATCTCCATAATATACAAACATTGGTCTCACTCCATCTTATGTCAAGACTAATGCTCCTACATACGTGTTTCTATCTTGTTACCCCTCAATATGTGTAAACAATGTGGGAAATCCTTAAGTTTGGCTCTCATCCAGGAAATCGGTTTTCTTTTCCGATCCTCACTTTTGCTCCCTTATGCACACACTTGGCTATGAACTAAATTACTCTCAATCTCTTATATTTTTTAGCATACCTCAAAAGTGCATTATCCCAATAGCACATATATTTACTGCATATGTACTTATAGTTTCTCACAAGTACGCTAGCAAGTATTATACACGTTATCAAGTAACAACCAAATACATTTATACATGGTGCGGTGTCCATTTACAATAATTAGTCGATAAGAGAGTTCAACATGAAAAACATAATTGGAGCACCCACCAATCCTTGTTAAACATATTTGTGTCCACAGAAGAGCTTATTAGTACTAACCAGGTTTGTAGTACCATATTCTCATTATTTTAGAACTCAAACCACAATGAAGAGCGACAATTTCTGTTCAAACAATAATTATTTTTATTCGCCAAACAAGTTAGCAATGAAATATAGCGGAAACATAACAATTACTGCTAATGTAAATATCTCTAAACATTCACAACAAAAAATAAATTATTATTATTGTTTTACCAAAAACTGGTGACATGCACATAAATATACTAACTCACGTAATACTCCACAAACTCCGATACATTTTATACATATACTTCGTACATTTTCACATCGATCACGCCTGGTTCCATTTTTAAACGGCATATTCGTGCCGATCATTACCCGTTCATTACGGGGCGCTACAAAAGTGCTTTTCTAACAAAGCTTTTCTCTGGTCGTACTTGTGATAACACCATTGCATTTATTTTACATTTATGCTCAAAATTGGCATACTTTCACGTATAAATATAAACCTAAATTCTAAAAACGTTGATATCTTGTGTGCTACGGTGCTGTAGGTTTGGAAAGTGGATGACTAAAATAACTATCAATATTGTAGCCTAAGTTACGATGTAGATTCTATAGGTTAGTTTGGTATGACAATAATAATAATAATAATCTTGTAAAAGTGACAAGCAGGAGCAGTATAGTTAACCACAGTAATAATTAAAATTGATAATAACAAAATTTGCAATCACTTCAAATGATACAGTCATTAAACATTTTGATTCCGCGCATCGAATGGGACGTATCAACTTGCTTATTATGTATTAATAGATATACAGGTGCATATAATTTGGTGGGCCTTTAAGTAAATGGCTGTTTTATGGGGGTAGGAAAGCTAAGTAAAGCTAAGAAGAGGGGAAAGTTAACTAAACAATTAAGTTAGAATGCACTTTTCTTAAAGGATATTTAAGTTAAACATTAAAGTAAATTTCCAAATAGGTACCCAGAGTAATATATTCAGTGGTTTTCAATTCGAGTTTTTCTCTCGTGAAGGTTAAACTAACAGTCCAGTCCAAAATAAGCTGTTACAAAAATCTGAGACCTGACGGTATTCGTTTTGACGAGGTCATGATTCGCTAATCTGATTTCCTAATAGGAGTGGACAAAGTTTGTGCATGATGGTTAAATTATGCTAACTAAGTATCTAAATCGATTTTCTCTCCAATTTACAGGGGGTGTTTGTAGAACATTGGACCACTCTTTTATTCAATTTTTTGGACGAAGTACAAGTGACTGAATTTGTTTGACATGTTCAATGTGTTCTCCGTTCTTCTTATGGCAGGTGCGTAATCTTCGTTTCCATGCATCATACACTTCAGTACATTTTTCAAGGGTCACTTTCAGCCACTCCTCACGCAAACGTTTCCAGAGACCCTGCATTGAGGAGACCCTCGTCCGCTGCAGGCTTTGTTTTAAATACCCAAAGCGGAAGAAATCTAAGGGCTGCAGTCAGGAGACTTGACGGGTATTGCCTCGTTCGAAATAATTGTTATTCCCGTCTTGACCTTAAGTTTCTCGGCGTAGGCCCGGGTGAAACGCGCTGTATGAGAACATGCGGCGTCGTGATGAACAAAGACCTTCGGAGTGTCATCACCGCACAGGCGTGGAACTTAGACCTCGAGCAAGGGCTTCAAAACCATCTTGACATAGTAGGCCGCATTAATCTTTACTTTTGGAGGAACTTTTATTAGCGGTAAGACTCCCCTCCCCGACATTGTCCCCACCAACTTCTCCGTCCACGTATCGGCCTTGGAGTAATATATTCCGCGATCACCGTTGCAATCGTCCAAAAAGAAGAATGCCTCGTCCAATGTAACAACATATTTAGCTTTGTCACCCGCCAGTTGTTCTTGATGCAGCTTCCGGGAGTTCCTTCGTCGATTCTCCTTATGCTTGTCAGTGAGATAATGTACACTTTGCTTTTTCTTGGTCACTTTGCCCAAATCTTTATGAATAATTTTATTCACAGTTTGCACACTTATTTTAAGTTTCTTGGCAATCAGTCTTTGGGGTGGAGGGTTGACCTTGGAAGTCAGGATATTAACTTTTCGGATTAAACCCGAATTTCGGACTTTTCTAGTGTAATGTTTTTCCGGCGGTGGAAGTTCTCGTGCCTCAGTCTGCCCCCTGATTTAAGTACCCGAGATACTGTTTGAAGAGAAACACTAATGCCTTGACCTCTCAGGTCAGCTGTGACCTGGCGGTAGGTCAATCCTTTACTGTAAAGGTATTTAATGAGGTTCTCCACTTCGGATGATGTTTTTGGAGGCATTGTTGCACGGAGGGCAATGTGAGCAGACTGAGTGATTGCAAACATTATAATGTGCAAACTGTAAAAAGACAAATTCAGTCCCTTAAGCGCGCTAAATGTAATAGCGCGGATAATTGTGGTCCATTGTTCTACAAACACCCCTGTAGTTGTTTTTAGTAGGGCTTACTCTATTAGACTGGGCTTTACGGGGTCATTTTTCAGGTGGATAGAAAACAATTCACTATCGTGGATGGGGTGCTAGAGGAGAGTTCGGAAATATGACATGCTGGGCAACATACAAAATATACATCGAACGTACTCTGATGACCTGAAGCTTTTTGCTTCATTCGGGCCACAGAAGACCCGTAAAACAAGTAGATGATGTCGACTTCGTTGCTAACTGTTTGAGAGTCACAACGACTGGGATAAATTAACTAGCATATTTAATAAAAGGAAAAATGATAAATTGATGAAATAGAGACTTGCGACCCTGCATTTTATTACAGGGATGGCAATTCGAATAGGAATTATATCAAGGAAAAATGTCGGTATCTGAATTCAAATCGGAATCGGAAAAAATCTTCAGAAAGTATTTTGATCCGAAGCCAAATTCATATGAAATAACAAAATTTGAACATAGTATTCAAAAATTTTAGTATCGGATACAAAAAAGTGTTTGTTATTATTTTCATTGGATTTTTACCAAACTACAAGTTGTCATAACTGATTTGAAAAAATTAAAATTTTATAAAATTCATGTGATGAAATCATTAGCTTAATTAATTTTAATCTAAAACTATTAAGGTATTCCAATTGCAATCGGCATAGTCGAATATTCAAATGATATTTGAATTCACACCGGAATCCGAAGAAAATGTTATTCCAACAAGTATCGAAAATCGGAATTCAATGCGAAAAAAATTTCAATTCGAATTTTAATTCATGTGATTCCGATTTCCCATCCCTGATTATAAATAATGTCAATGTTGAATTTTAATCTGTGAAGTCACATATTTCAATGTACGGAAAAGAGCATAAATGTAACTACACATGAAAAGAGCCTTAGGCTCAGAATCCGTGTCCGAAATATATAAGTAAGAAGTTTAAAAATCTATGCTTCGCATAGATTTGTACGCCCCATTATATGGGGCTACTTGCGAAGTGGGTATCGAAGAGTTGGGAAATAATAGAGGTTTCAATACAAAAAAAATAGTAAATTAATTTTCATTTGGTACATATTTATTTCTATTTGAATAAAACCTAGAGCATGATCTTAAATCCAAAATATATATTTAGGATATCCATAAAACAATAAAACGCCATAGGATTCGACAAAATTTCGAAATTACAACATATTTTATATTTTTTCATAATTCATTTAAGCTTAACCGTGTCATTTTATGTACGGATCTGGATCAGAATTTTTCATAGAATCAGAATTTACCAACGAATTTGTCGTCATATAAACTTCGACGTAAGCAAAAATTAACGATCGTAATTGTCTTAGAAAATTGGCGAAATTTTGCATTAAATAATTTTTTTTAAACTTATATATTTTGAGTACACACCACAAACAAATTTTTTCTAGGCCAGTTTTATGCGTAGATTATGAATATTTAATTGATTTAGTTGCAAAATGAAAATTAGAAAAGTTTGAAAAAAATAGTCGAAAAAATAGGCAAAAAATTGTACATATTATTTTTTTGCCAAGACAACAGGCTTTAAACTGGTGAAAAGATAGTGGATTCCTCGTTTTCTTATCTGTATTTAATTTTTTGACCACTTTTTACCCGGATTAAAGATACTTGATTTTGCGGTTTTTCGGGAAATTTGAAAATTAGTGATTTTTTGGCGAAATTGAAGTCTTAGAATGAACATATCTCCCAAACGCCTCAACAGAAGACCAAGTGGATATCACCGTAAGATTCCTCATTAAATTCTACGTTTGGTCGTACCTATTTCCTATAAACCAGGTAGCTATTGTTCGCTATAAAAAATAAACATGATGGTTGTCCCCAATTTTTTTTAATATTTTCACATAAATGCCTATTGCTTCCCAACAAATCAACCGAATGACTCTAAAAATGGTGTGCCGCGTACTTGCACGTATATAAACACTTGTGCAAAATTTCGTTGGTTTGTGACTATCGGTTTAGAAGACTTAGTGGTGACACCAAAAATCCTCGAAATTCAGGAGGGCTACCATTTATACACAGAACCACAAAGACCCAAAGTATTTGGCGTCGACAGACACATTTTGAGACAGATGGTAGGACATTGTGAGCTCTGCATTAAGGGATCTTCGATACCCTTAAAAATAGATTTGGTATTCCACTCTACAGCTGGCCTCTCTTTGTCGACCCATCCAAATGCTTTTCGCTTCACCATTTATATTTTTCCATCTTCGGCTGTCATCAATTAATTGCGAATGGATACCGCACCGTGAATTTATGTAACTGATCTAGCTTCTCGTAGTAAGCCTATCATGCTCTGGCACGCAGTTTTTAATGTCAGTTATTGAGTAACACTTATAATACTTGATGTATCTAAACATATCTTGGGTCACCAAAAATTTACTTTACGTTTCCCCAACATTATATTTGTATAATTTACTGTATGTATACAATTGTTTTCCCACCAATCCCGAGCACACACGCACCCTTCAAAACTGACAATAAGCAATCAATTTGCACCAGAACATCAATAAGGAACCTTGGCAAAATAAACCCGGTGTAGGAACCATCTTGATGGAAAGTCATTTTTGGCACTAGTGACCCAAGCTGAAAAGCTGGTAAAATAAAACCAACAAATTGAAATCCATTGCTAAAGGCCATATATCATTATAAAAATATTAGCACCGTCCGAAATTCCAATACTCATAAATACCTACGCATCTCTAATGACAAATGTTAGTTCAAACATGAAATATAAACAATCCTCTGTTCTAGATACATTTAAATAACATGCAAGTAAAGTTGTGGGCTCAACTTCAAATTTTCTAGCTTTGAATTAAGCACTTGTGAAGGAAAGAAAGTAAAACTAATGCATGTAATATGTTTATGATATCGGAGATGGTGAGACAGTGAGACATAAAAATAAGGCGTGACAAGACCCAGGAAAATTCATAGCATCATAAGAGTTATGACCGGAGAGAAGAAAAAAACAAGTTTAGATTTTATATGAGAACGCGAAGTGTGAGCGAGAGAAAGAGAGGGGCCATAATAAAATTTAAGTACGTCCAGAAATTCCCTTGGAGAGGGAAGCTTCATCGTGAGTGAGTGAGAGAGAGAGAGAGAGAGTGAAATGACGAAAAAATGTTGCAAAGTAAAAATGTAGACGTCACCGAAGAAACGGATTTCGAAAATGATGACATCCGGCAAATATGTGGTAAATGGCGTCAGAGAAGAACATTGTCTCGATGCAGATCTTTTCTCCAGCTTCCTTTATTTAATGCAAATGCTATGATGATGAAGTGAGTGAAAAGGAAGAAAACATACCCAGAAATGTTTGTCCGCTAGGTATACACACAGGATAGTAGAGTTGATTGTACAAGCCCTGCCTTCCCAAACTATTTCCACATGGAATACATACCCAGCTATAGGCTTAACTTCCAACGTTAATATAAACCTTCAAGAGTATACTTACGTAAGATGCAGAGTAAGCAAATGGGAAGATTTTAAAGTAGGAACTTGTTAAAGATATGAAGAGCAGGGAAAGAGAGAGAGAGAGCGAGAAAGTACATTGTTACATATTCTACAGTCCTTTATGAATATATATGGATATTATGTACGAAGTTGCGATTAGAGAGAAGGAGAGGACAGACAGAGTAACCAAATCGAGGGCGGCTGTCCGCCGGTCTTCCACCCGTCTGACAGAGACACATTATCGCATGAGTGGACTTTCTAGGCGTCCGTACGGAAATGAATGCGTAATTCCACGATGATGCTCTTTTGATGATATTTTCCCTGGTCTTCTCTACTTCCACTATATACTCCGTCCATCCAATCCTTTTTTTCCTCCTTTTCTAGTTTCTTCAGCTCATCTCGTACCTTCCAGCTCAACACACTCTAACTGACTTGCATGCATGCCTGCCTGCTTGCCACGTTCCACCCGAAAATTACGAATGAGTATAGTAAGGAGAGACTCGCAATAGGATGAGGATTCACAGAAAAAATATATACTTACTTATACATTTAGAATGAAGGAGTGCTTCTACTGGACGCTAAAAACTCATGAAGAGATGCAAAAGAATAGCGAGAAAGTAAGAATTTTTCGAGGAAAAAAATCGATGGAGTAGGAAGCAGAGAGAGAGAGAGAGAGAGCTTTTTGTGTCCATAGTTTCCCCCCACTCATGTACATACACATGCATACCCTCACCACTGTCCAGTCTTCAACTTTCGAATACTCATTTCTATGCTTCAAAGCTTACATTTTAGCCCTCACAATATGAGAATTGCCTTCCCGCCGTCACCACCAACCTCCAGCTCCTTTACTTTTCAAACTATAACAAAGTATACCTTTTACAAATTTTTCTAGTATCTACCTATGTACGTCCAGTATGTGGAACCTTAGCAAATTGTTATTCCACGGAGTGTTTAAGCCATGGAAAACTTTGTTATTCCTCCATACTTAACAATCTTTCCTTAGCTTCCTTATAATGAATTCTCTCCCCCCAACCTTTCCATTTGCCAAGGAATCCTTTTTCCATAAGTGACTCTTATTTTTAGTATTTTTACATCTCATCATGATATTGGATGTCACTGGTTCCCTACACTCACTCCGTCAGTTCCACCTAAGATGGATCGAATGTTCCATGAATTGCCCCAATTTTTACAAATTCCTCACTCACATCATTTCTCAACATGCTAAATCCCTCACGAATGTCACCCTTTTTGACCACATGTTCCTCCAATTTACATTATAGGGAAAAGGTGAGCCAAAAGCTGAGCTATGTAAAATAATCACTTTTATTTACCACAAACCACAACGTAAAATTTCAATGTTTCTTTAACATTTCAAAAGTGATACACTCTAGAGCACGGGAGTAGAATTTTAAAAAAATTAACCTACCTTTGTGAGTATTCTAATTTTATTATTATCTTAGTTATCACGTAATTAAGTATTGTGTAATCATCACAATAATAATTATCCTCAGATTATTATTTTAACCATGTCGACATGTTTTTATTAAAATTAATTTTTTTATCAAATGAGTTTTTTAAAGAAACTTCCTTGTATAAGAAACCTCCAGATACAGATAGAATACATATTGCTTGGAACTTTAAAGAGAATTCCTGTTTAATTACTATGAATGAATTTCTATTCATAGGATAAATATGTATTATACAGTATTTATAACTAGGGAACTTACTTATAAGAGAGTTTAAAAAAATGAAGCTATAAATTATTCTGTGGATTACATATGTTGTAGAAAGGACGGATACTGTCTTGCGAACAATCTTGAGGAACGTGTGTGCTGTGAATGTGACGGCATTTCTTTGCTTTCTATTGTGCCGATGCGATGTAAAAACAGTGGCACGTGCACTGACCTTAAACAGCTTGTTTCTTTGCTAGAGATACTTTTTTGAGACAAAAATAATGTAAATTTCTTTTGAAATAATTATAACTTTTTTTACATGCCACACGGCTGTCGTTCTTATTCATCCTCTCACTCAGTCAGTTTTATTCAAATCCAAGGAGTGGAGCTTCATTGAAAGTTCTAAAGGTGTATGTATCAAATCTAAAGGGATGATTACAATATAGATTTTTTTAGTAAATAAAAACATAGTAGTGAAGGGAAAAATACATAAACACATATGTTATACACACGGTTATGACACATAGGAGAGAGGAAACACCCGTTTCCCTCTTGAACTCTGTAGACACACAAGGTCAGCTTTAGAAAGAGACAGAAGATCACTAAAGATGTTGTTGGGTCTAAAAACAGAGAAAGGGCATTGTGGAACTAAAGCTTCATTATCATAATAATAATAGTCGAGATGAAATGTGGAAAACTGTTACTAACTCCTGTTTTGTTAATTCCTTCTTTGTCAACTCTCGTCTTTCTCTTTCCTTATGAAATAATGACCCAACTTTGGAGCTCTTCACATCCTCCTCCTATACTTTACCATAGCGCTACTAAATACAGTCTACACTTTTAACGAAGGAGCTTTGAATTGCAATGGATAATACCCTATGCTTGCGTAATTACTTGTGTTGTATGTACTTAACATGTATCCTGAGCCTGCAGAAGCTCCACTGTAACTATGAGGAGGGAGAGACGGTATTAATAGGAGGTTAAATACCTCCATTTATTAGCCTTGTGTATGTGTGTGTGCTCTTTGAGCAAATCCAACTTGGTTACTTACTTATCCGTAGGAAATTAATCTTTTCCGTGTGCAATGGTCCATTTGCATATACACGGTCTGTCTTGAGACTTTTATTCTTCACAAAGGCCGGATTTTCCCTCTACGTTCATCCATTCCTTCCTTTACTTATTAGCCCAAGTTCTTCATTCTAAGTCTCATTGTAGTAGTAGTAGCTTAATGAAAATACTTGAGAGTCGTACTTTTAGCACATGTAGTAATATTATACTGTATAAAGGTATATACTCTTCTAAATTACCTACACCTTTTTTCCCTTCAAACAGAAAGTCTCACATCCTTGAGCTAACAGTCTGTAAACTCCCATTCTGTAAAAACTTACAGGCTGTAACTGCTCAGAGTGAGGAAAGTACTAGAAGTAAATAGTAGAAATACAAAAGCCTTGCACCAATTCCAACAGCTGGATTTACATACCTATGCTTTTGCTTTGAATAACTCGTCTTGTACAATTTCCCATCATTTACATAATCAAGCAAGCATAGAGAGAGAGAGAAGAGTCAGGGAAAATATATCTTTTCATTTAGAGCTCAAGGGGCACGTGCCATGCACTCGTCATTTTCTTACGCGTATAGCGTAAGTAGCGTGAACAACATTCTAGGCACTCTGACTCTCTCGTGTGTGCTCAAGCATTTTCCCTCCACAAAAACAATCAGGAATTTCCTAAGAGTTATTGGAAATACATTTATGCGTACATACCTAGACTATCCTTCTCTTGGTTAAAATTTCTTCCTCATAGAAGAATCTTATAGTGAGAGAATGACTTAACTGCAAATAAAACATTTACCCCGACACAATTGTCAACAAAATGATAATAATTATTATCGTATAAACTTGACAACTTGAGTAAAAAAATAGTAACGGATTTGAGTATTTGTTTTATGATGATTATAATAGAGTTGATTTTTTTTAAACAGCTTGGTTTTGGGTTAGAAGGAATTGAGCTTTTTAGGCCGATTGATTAGGATTTGATGGTGGGAGTAGACTAGTAGACTGGGGGCTTTACAAAATTGCTGACAGTTATGGGCTATTAGATGTAGTTAACCAGGCTGAATGTATGCATGAGAGAGTTGAGGGTATTCCTGGGAATCATTAGTTATTTGAGAGAATTTACTACTGAGGTTATAATTTGCTCTTGTGAAAAGTAATAGGGAGTGTGCACAATGCTGCTATAGTTGCAGAAATAAAATGAAAAAAAGGTAAGGTGAGCAAAAAGGGGGTTTGGCGTAAAAAGTGATTTTACCGTTGTATGAGTGTAGAGGGACTACTACTTAGTTGGATTATGTAGAAGGCTAATGTATAGAAGTAGTGTGAGGCAGTTAGTAGCTTGACTACTATTCAAGTATCTATAGGAACTCCACTACTTAATACATACATATATATTTGTATATGAGAGAGAGAGAATATAAGACTATAGAAAAATGGCAAAGGAGTCTTTTGGCATGTTAGCTTGGCAACTGTAATTCCCCCCGAGATAATTGAGTTGAGGATGGGCGAAGACATTCTAAACTCATTTATTTAAATGCTCGATTTCATGTGTCATTAAAAGTAATTCGAGTTGGCTGGTTGGGAATGAAGCCATGGTGTTTGTGAGAGTTGTATGGCTCCTTCATTCTATAATTTCTTAAGTCATTCATTTCAAGCCTACATGTTTGCATATCTATCTATCTCTAAACTACTAATGTCATAGGAGTGAGAATAAGTAGCTCTCGTCAATCCCTCTCTACATACATATTTCATATATATTTACATTTATCTATATATACTGTAAATGTATGTATGGTGAAAAAATAAAAAAAAAGAAGAACACAAGTTACAGAAGTAATGCTACAAGAGGCACACTCAGAGTATTTTCCACATATAAATTCTGTACACATTCCGTCCTTCCAAGAGAGGAACTCCACTGCTAAACGGGGGATGCAGAGACTAAAAGAGACAATACTGTGCATATAGTACGCTCTCTTGCTATGCTATTAGACGATTCTTGATTGCCTGTCGGATGCACCCTATTTTTCATTTGTGATATGCTGAAATTAGTCAAATGACATGAGCGCTTTCATTTCATATTTTTCCTAGCACGCATTTCATTCTCAGCACTTGCCTTCTCACCATGAATTTCACTCCTGACTGAACCTTCTTATCTTCGTAAGAACCGTTTTAATCTGGTTCACATCTCGTATGAAAAACATTTCCTATGACTTTTCTCTCTCTCTCTCTCTCTCTCTCATTGCAGTCTTATCCTTTAGTGGTAGTTAATATTTGCTTCTACTACCATTTGTTATAGAAGCTCTCAAGGGGACTTGTCTTCTTTTTTTACTACATACTAGGAAAAATTTTTTAACTGATTTCCTTCAGTTGTCATCTAATTGTGAGAGAGCTCATTTAAATCCATAGGGCTGGTTTTGAACTATAAAAGCTCTCTTATCTTATGTAGTAGTTTGGTTTTGTGAATCTTAGCAAAGCATTTGATTCATGTTAATTAAAGTTGGAGGATGAACAGATCGGAGAGAGAGAATACACACAGGGTTAAAGAATACCGTGTCATTCAGGTCCACATTGGGTTCTCACAATTGAGCCTCGAACACTCAAGTGTGGTTCATTAAAAATATCGCGTAGTAGTAGTCCTGGTTTTGTGTGTATATGTATTCACAAATATTTTTTTTCTCCGTTCTAAATATCCTTCCTTCATTACTTATATACTCTCGAATGAATGAATTGCATGGCAAATTGTGAGCTTCTAGCAAGTTTATATGAATAGTGATAAGCAAAGTAGATTTAGCAACCTTGCTTGAACTTATTAGAGATTATAATGGGGAAAGGGCACGATTAGAGAATACCTTGTCTCATGCAGTTTACTTCCCATGGACTCTCATGGAAAAGCTCTTCGCAGCTTGAATCACTTTGTCCTAACAATTTATATACTGGAAACCAAAACTGGTACTGTACTAGAGAGAGAAAATTATTCTAGTACTTTTATCAAAATCTCATTTGCATTCCAGCGAACTTATTTAACATTGTGGGCTAAAAATGCAAAGGAAGGTAAAAAAAAAAGGAGGAAATTTGGAAAAATAGCTCCTTTTGCAATTTATTAGTTGCTGTATATATTCTTTATTGAGACTCTATTGAAATTTTATTGGCTCATGGTTCAGTTCTGCATGAGTATTGTAAAGAGAATATAGCACTTTAGCAAAGGATTTTATATACGTTCCGTGATAAATAATATATTTGTAGTTACAACTGCTCCCAAACTTTGGAACTGGGTACCATCTGCTACAATTTAATAAGAGGGAAATTCAAAAATTTGCTTTTGGATAAAAAAAGAAATAATGTCTTGAACGTTGATATAGTCAAAGGAATTGAAAAGCCCATTAAGTGGTCGTACGAGGGTAGTTTCATATGATGAGACAGTTGCTATGAGCTATGAGAGAAAGAGACGCCGGAAAAAAAATTCGTAAATTCTTTTAGGTCCGGTAAAAACAACAACGGTGCATGCTGTAAGTAAAAATTGAAATATAAATTAAAGTGGAAATACAAGGGTGTTTTTCACATGATGAAGGGCAGGAGTAAAGTATAGAAGATGACGGACTAAAGCCAAAGGGCTCACTCACTCATCTATAAGCTCACTCTTTAAAAGTAACAACTCAGCTCATTTCTTGTATTGAAATCAATAGAAGATTTAAATTTCTTTTGGAACTCTCTCATAGGACATGGTATATGGAAAAGGGAGAAACCGGTTTTTTCAAGTATTCTCCTTTCCTGACTATGTCTGTCATTTTTATTTTTCCGTCCAAATCTCAAAACAAGTATTGTACTTCTCTCTCTCTCTCTTTCATCTATAGTAAAACTACATAGTCTCGTCATTCTCATTGACATAGAGATAACAAAACTGAATTCTATGTATTAAAGTGTACTTCTCCCGTCGTGGTTTCTCTACTCACTCTGAAACAAATACACATATGTAGGGACATCATTGAAAGAAAAGAGAAGGGTTCTCGGCTTGTTGTAAGCAGAGCAAAGGCAAATTTTTATTTTGTTTCTCTTTCTCTCTTCCTTTCCTTTCTTCTATACTCATTCGCTCATTCGGCTCTATTTTTTACAGATTCCAGTATGATGATGAAGCATCCCCCAATTTAAACCCATAAATATCATCACAAAACCTTGAGCTTGTTTCAGTTGTCCATCCGACCAAGAAAGAGAGCTTGAACATTCCACGTTTGAAGCTTCATTGAAGGTAGACAAGTGTCTGAAAAGTTGGTAATGAATGCACTAGGAATAACTCGATTATCGTCTCCAACGCAAGAGCTACATCTCCATATGTTTCTAACTATATGTATATAATTATATACAAAGGATAAACCTTAGATGATCTCCTTGATGTGAGTTTACATATTAGGAAAAGTCTGTGTGAAAACTCCGTGACAGTTGGCTCTAATGCATATTTTATATTTACAAGCTTATTATGATTACTCGTAGCATTTATACGCTCTAACTATGACCCTCATGTATTTTGTCATCTAAGTTCAAGGGATTTGACATTTAATGTACATGCTATATTTTATATATGCTATGTGTATATGCATTGCAGTTGAATTATGTCCATAAGATTTTTAAAGACAGCGTGTACTTGTACTTTGGAGAGTATGCAGTATAATATAGGCTGTAGAGTACCCTGGTTGATTCCGGGCACATAATTGTTCATTCTAGTTTTTTTTCCACGAACGAAACGATGACAAGGTTGAACTTCGTGGCAGATTTCCTTTTATTCTTTTGTCTTATTACTATCAGCCGCCACACACACATATAAACATTCATTCCATCATCAGAAGAATATGAATGATGACGACGACACTGGCGACATTCATTTGTATAAAATGTAGTGTACGGGTCCCAGACAGATATGATATGCTGGCCGTGCCTCACTTCAAGAACAAGGTGCACCCTAGGGTATGTCATCATGAGAAACGAGCCGGACTCTCAGGATCATTTTTAAAATGTCAACTAACACAGTTCTGGGCTAGAGAGTAGGCTGGGAGCATTAAAAATCCCGCAATTATTCGGACCATGAATTTCCGTTTTCATCACCAGCTCTACTTTTTCCAACCCCCCAAACTCTATACATATAAAGTTATTATATAAAGGACGGGATGTATATCATGAAACGACTACTTTTTATAATATGACACTACACTCATATAGCGTATACTCCCTTAGTATGGGAAAAAGCGTCTCTCAAGCTCTAAATGTTCCTCAGACGAAAAACTTTTCTCAGGGACCTTTCTTCCTTGAAACGTTGAAAGTGCTATATAAAGTAGTGTAACTTTACATTGCGTTGCTATGAGTGTACTTCTCAACGGAGATGCTTCATGACGTTAGTCGTAGTAGTAGTACTGGGTTGGTGAAACAAATCTGGACTTTCTTTCATTTGTATGTTGTATGTATGTATGTACGTATGTATGTACGTACGTATATTGGATGGTAACTATGTGGATTTGAAAACGTTGATTTTTTCACGACTTACTCATGTAGTTTAGGGTCTCCCAAGCCATATTTCCAAGCCAAGGACTAATATCAAATACAAATAAGCAATTCATTCTTGTTCCCGGGAGTAATTTGAAATTTCTCAAGCCTTTTTGGTTAAATAACCTTCTTGTGGAAGTTGCTAATAGAGTGTAAAGGATGTGACAGGATGGGGGAGAATGATATTTGAAAATATCAGGTCCATCTAAGTTATTAAATGTCTGGAAGACTAATAATTGCAGGAACAGGTAATAAACTCAAGTGGTATTTAAATCTGGAGGTTATGGGCTCCTTATTATGAATTAGAAAAATCAATACGAATTAAGGGTAAAAGCTTGAAGCCATCTCCATGAGGAACTCCCATCAAAGCCGAGTCATAGAATATCCTTATTATTTTTTAAAAAGGTAGAAAACTTTAAAGGTGAATGCTATTATGTCAAGTATAATGGCATTTATCCTTTGTTACACCCGTCGTATGAATACTTGAGCTGAGTCTGAGAGAGAGAGAGTCAGTGATGATACCAGGTAATAAATATATATGAAAATATTCTATCACTTTCTACATTCCACCGAAGTCCCGAAGCATGGAGCGCTGGAATGTACCTCTCCTCGCCTTAACATTGTATCAAGTTACCATTGAAAAGTGTATTGGGAACACCACTTGAACCTCAACATATCATTCTCAATCATTTCTCCACACTTGCCACACTTTAAAATTCCATTCTCATTTGACTTCTGAAATACCCAAACTCATTTCCTACATAATACTCTAACCCTTTTTATTTTCAACACCCTTGAATAAATTAAATAAGAAAAATTCCATTTACATTTTTTACACTGAATTTTTACCTTTGCTATGGGAGAAAACGAGTATGAAAATATGTGACAAAGAGATATAAACAAAACTACGTATACAAAATATCTCTAAATTTTAAGAATAATTCAACTCAAGTACTTACCGAAATAGTCCATTAATAATTCCACTATATCCATTAAAACCACTAACAATGTGAACCCACCAAGTGTCACACTCGGATTTTGATGTGGTAGGTATTATTCAAAAGCTCCCTTTTCAGTGGCACGCTACCATATATCTGTGGGGATATTGGTTTTTGTGTAAAAAATTCGCAAACACATGTGAAATACTGGTATTTATCCCCACTTTACCCTCTAAATTTTGCGGAGTTGTAACTTTTGAACCCCTCAACTAGCTGCAAAAATGCGTGAAAATTCTGTATGGAGTTAATTTGCTTTATAAATATGTTCCTTGACAGTTGACCATCCTCCAGATGTAAAAAATACAAGGCATATAATACTTTAAAATTACCCGTATTTTATTTAAGAACCACAATTTGAACTACCCTTACAACAAGTACCTTATTCATTGTAAATGGCCAACCAAATTTTGACGGCGTTAATTTCATTGATCCCGTTGCTTTGAAAATTATTTCATTTTATTTAATTTGTTATATCATGCTTCTTAAGAAAAAGATCACAATTATTTAAACCACAATAATAAAATTGAAGTCAAAATTTGGTTGGCCATTGACAAGGAGTAAGGTACTGCCAACATAGTGGTAAATTACAATTATTATTTTGGAGGAGTTCTCCGTCCTAATATAATATTTTGACGATCGGGCCTAAATCGGGGAGGGGATGTGACCTCCTGGCCCGGAGGGGCTTCCGGGAACGCAATCCCGACACTTAAGTCAGGATCAATGAATAAGCTTGAGTGTCTACTTATTTAAATTGGGAGATGATCAGTAAAGGGCTTGGGTGAGAATTGAATTAAACAAGTCCGGTGGTTTGGGTCTTCGAAAAGAAGCTTTTATAGATTTTTATATTTTTTTGGATTTTGTGACGCCTTAAACTATTACAATCGTGTTACAACTACAAGGATCCTGCGATGTTACAACTATTGGATTTTCAGATTTTGCAGTTTCCTCCAAGTTGGTGACGGGTACGACACAAAAGTGACCAAGTCATCATTTTGGGTCTTTCTACATATGTGTATCAAATAAAATAAGCCAAGTATTTCTCACTAAAGTTTGTAAGAGTCTAAAGAGTGTGAGAAAATATCACATAAAAATAAATTTCAAAAAGAATTCAAAATTTGATTATTTATTAAAGTCCTAAGATACTTTATGCCTTTGATAAAACAGTTGATGGCGGGATGGTCCGAAATGAAAATGTTTTTAATGATGGAAAAAGACAAAAGGGAAATGATGGTCATTCCGTAGGAAGAAGAAGAAGAAAAAAAAAAGTTGATTGGAAGGTTGATTTGTGACCCGACGGTTCCTCCTTGTGCAAGAGAGGAATAAATGAATAAAAGTTTTGAAAAGACAGTGAGAGTAACTCTATTCAACTGCATACTTTTGCTATAATTTCCCAATATGTGTGTGACATCGACCCCCTTGAGATCACGGCAGGTATCTTGGTAGCAGGAATTCTGCATAATGTAAGTTAAAAGTCTGGCTGGCGCGTGTCACTTCCACGTAACCATCAAATTTCCTATGAAATTATGACTCGTTTTTAAATCGTAAACTTTACAAAGGAAAATACTGGTGAGCACCCCAGCATCGTACTTTCATCATATCCTCAGCTCAATAGTCCTCCATGTCCGTAAAATATGTAATTACATGCATACCTTTCCAAACATGCGGAGCTAAATCTACTCTGGAACATCTCCATACATATATATCTACTTTTGTAGGGTATGTGAGAAGAAGTATAGTACCTGTGCAACATTTTACAACCACTCTCTCTCTCTGTCTATGTAACTGGAAAATTCCAATGGAAATAATTAATGACCATCCTAAAAGGATGACTGTAGGCTTGATTTTTCTTTATAACTTTCTTCATATATACTTGCATAGTAAAAACCACCAGTCCTTGTTACTCTTCTTCCTAGAAAACTTTTTTTAAAAGCTCCCTTTCTGAGGCAGTCCGTCAAGCCCATCAGAATTAGACGTAGTCTCTATAGCCTTTCCATGTGTACTAATTCCCAGTAGTTCCTATTTGTTTCTCTAGACTTTGAACCCTTCAACTTTATTGTCTTATTACAACTTATGCTGTGTTTTCCATATAGTTTTTTTCTTTTTTCCCTACACCCTTGAATATAGTCAAGGTTTTTGCTCCTATTTGCATTCCATTTGAAAAGAGTGGTTGTTGAATAAGCATGCTTGAATAATGTTCTCTTATATATTTTGTATAGGTATTAGTTATAAGTGCTTTTAAAGGAAATTTCCTTTAAAAAATCCAGCGTTAACATTTTAGAGCAAACAATTATATTACTTTTGACCTCAATTCCTTTAGCTTATATACAGTATCATTACTGCCAATAATACATTAGCATTACATTTCCCAGCTATTAAATGACCAGAGCTCCATTATCATTTCCCCCCCCCTTTCTCCTAGTATTATTTAAATCGTTGGAGCTCTCCGTCCATAAGCTTTGCATTTATTAGGGACGGATATATAGTTGAGAGTAGCATTAGTAATTGTAAATTCCCTTGTCATTCCTCCAGGCTGGGATTGGCTGGGAACAGGACCATTTAGTTTGGTAAATATAGTATTATTATAATATATGTAGAGAGGTCGGAAATACGATTAAACAATGGGTAAAAATTGGTTTTGTGCAAAGAGACTATAAGTAACTGACTCACTCAGTAATGATGGAGAATGTATGTAGAGTGGAAGAGGGCAAGTAAGTTGTGAAATATTGATGAGGTAATCCATGACTACACAATTATTTCTCTCTGACTATACTTGGTGGTTATTTAAAACTGCCCAGTAATTGTGCATACCTTTAAAAAAATAAAAAGAAATTACGTTTTTAATGTCCAGCATGACCATATACTGGAGCATAGATTAGTTGTAAAATGCTAGTGTGTGTGTACTATTGTAACGAAGGGCTATAGTACAAGGAGGAAGGACAAAAGTTGTGAGGGTGGTGGGACGTGGATCTACTACTTGTTTATTTAAATCATGAAATAAACAACTCTTGATGTCCGTTAATTTGGTATTCTTTCCAAGCCACTATTAAGCATGCATAAGTTGGCATGTGAATTTTTGAATAATATTATTATTACTTATAGCTATATAATCCATGGATGATTCGGATAATGTGAGGAGAAACCCACCATGGCCGGCGTCCTTTCCAAAGAACCTCCTTCCTTGTTTTTGCTCACATGCAAAACGAGTTGATTTTGTTATTAAAATTTTCTCTCATTTTACTCCCTACTATAGGTATATATGTATCTACGTATAGAAACATGTACGTTAAAAGTTCACAGTTTTCTCTAGCTTAGATTCACAGACATGCATAATTATATAGAGAGACGGAGAGAGAGAGAGACTGGGAGTCCAGCTGAACAATTTCGTTAAAAGCTTGTAATGTGTTTGTTTATAAAATAATGTGGGAAAGGACTTCTCGTTTGGAGGAAGAAAGAAAAAAAATTATATATATAGATATATAGAAAAAGGCTTTGCATGCAAACTCAATAAAGAAATAATTTGCTGGATTTCCCATTTATTCCTTTTTAGTACAGTGAAAATTCTCCCTTGGATATAGAAAAACGCATGGATAAATAAATGGAAGCATGTCTGGTGAATTAAATTCACCTATAGGCAGAGAAACATAGGGCTAAAACTTATTATTTAAGTCTTTGTTCGCCA
The DNA here is from genome assembly GCA_034693705.1 of Spatulosminthurus flaviceps. NCBI lineage: Eukaryota > Metazoa > Arthropoda > Collembola > Symphypleona > Sminthuridae > Spatulosminthurus > Spatulosminthurus flaviceps. The sequence continues at coordinate 195,101 of JAQFXU010000003.1, read as the reverse complement.
TTTATTATTTAACTTGGCGAGATAATATTTTCAAATTAGTTTTTCCATGAAAATGTTAACCTTTTTATTACTTTTGGAATTAAAAAAAATACTAGTCCCCAGTGTGTCTCGCATACACGGGAAAGCGTAATATGTACAAAATAAATTTCTCGAGTCTGACGAGCCAAGCTTTTATTTTATTTATAATTTTATGAAGACACAAAGTCCAAGGGCTGGAAATGTGTTTTTAATAATAACATCATTTTCTATGATTTTTTCATCAACTTTAATGCTAAACCAATGCTATGTTGTACAGAACCTAGGAGCAGATGGATTCACTCAATTACCATTTCCTAACTACCTATGGGGTAAGATCCCTTGTACTCTATGAGCTTTTGTCCCGTACTTCCTCCTACTACACATACTAAAGTTCCTCTAAATACCAATATTGTTGCCCTTTTCCAGTTGTTATATGGACTCTTGTCTCAATTTTAAATAATATGTTCCATTGCCGAGTATTATTGTTAGTATATGCCCCACTCTCACACGCCATGTATTTCACTTGGAGAAAAAGATGATGGGATGTTACTTGACAGGGAGTTCGCCCATGGTTATAGAGTTAAAGCATGGAGTACTTCACTACTAGTATTAAATAATAGCAGTCCAAGGAATAACCATTTATTTTACGTATTTTTCTCCCTCCTTGTTTACTTTTGGTGAGACGGGTGAGAGAGGAAGAGTTTTTAATCAAAAGCTATCTCTTGGATCGTAGGATATCTGTGGGGGGCTTTTACCCAAAGGAAAATCTCTAATGAGTAAAGGCATTTCTCCTGCTTAAGTTCTTAATTGGTAAATTGTACTCAAGTATAGACGACGACGACGACGGAGAAGGAGAATATATGTATTTGTTTGTATGGTATTAGCTTTTTTTCTTCACCCAGCCGCGTGGCTTTATTTCCCTGACGTGTTTTATTTCCTTATGTGTTTAAAATACTTTGGTGTATGGTTGGAGATAGTCGGAGAGAGGAAGATAGGCTCAGTTTATTTTGTTCTTAAAGAAAATCTTAGCCATATAGCTAGCTACCTATACAGTAACATGCAGGACAATTTTACCAAACAGGCCTAGAATAGGCATTGTGTTTACTTATTAGGCTCATGTGAATAACTATATAAACGTGCTAGTAAAAAAATGGTCTTACATATAAAAATATTATAGGGTGGTCCTCACATAAGGAATATGTATTTGAGCCCTTACCGAGAGTGACTTTGGGTTTAGTGGACTTAACATATTGACTATAGGTTAATGTACTTGGTATATTTAACCATGTATAGGAACATATTGAGGAAGACGCAGTGATGATATTATGGCATTTTTTTGTGTAAATAAGTAAGCCTTATAGGTAAGTGATTACGTGAGGAATAATATGAGCTATTATGGAAGTACGGAGGGAGAGGTAGACAGAGAGAGAGGACTGGAGTAGATACATAAGTGTACATGTGTATAGTAAGTATATAGGAGAGAGAAAAGCATGTAGAAAAGATCGGAGGTCCATGGCGTTGACTTGGCAGAACTCATAGACGTTAATCCTTAAAAAATTATGACAGCGTACTTTATATCAATTTAGCTGTCAGTGTTAATGGAGACTTAGTGCTCAAATCAAAGTCGCTGGGATTAATTCCTTCTTAAATGAAAAGTCAAAGTGAAGGCAATTTAGGCTAGCAGCGGAGACCAACCGATGGATGAGCCTACTAAGCTTCAAGGCAGCTAAAGAGAGTCGATATTTCCTAAAATGAACAGCCATAGGCCACCGCAATCTGCGACCAACTCTCTCTCTCTCTCTCTCTCTCTCTCTCTCTCTCTCTCTCTCTCTCTCTCTTACTCTCTCAAGCAAAGACACCAGGCAGGGGTCCTTCTCTACAGAGTCACACACTCGTATTATACGCAATTAAATCTATCGTGTTGCCACACGTGATTCCATGTTTCAACATTGAACGTATCCAAGATTTCACATATATCCCACAGAAAGAAGGAAAAGCAAGGAGTATAGGTCCGAATCTGGAAATAAACAATACATAACATGGCACTTTTAAATCCGATTCTAACTTGATCAGTCGACCAGCAACAGCTTACGGACGCTTAATTAAACCTTTTTATTCCCACAAGATTTTTACAAATTCTCAACTAATTCCTTTGCTCTTACTCTACACAGTAACTTCCTCCCTTGCAGTTAGACCTTTTTCCTGTTAATTACTCACGGGATTAAAGCCAGCTCACACTAATTCTTTGAGTGAACAACTCCAAACCATGAATTCTTTTTCCAGCCTTTTTTTCCTACAACCTACTACTTTCAACCAAAACACATGCGAAACACATCCTGTAATTGCTTGCTATTTTTATGGTCCCGTGCGCACAAACGATTAGCACATGTTACGGCAGCCGCTTAATAATCCTAAGTAAACTAAGCTTAAATTGCTCTTATATGCATAACAATACAATTCCTTTGTATAATGCATAGTCTTCCATAAGTCCTTTCCCTTGTTCCAATACACTCTTTAAATGTTTAGAGCTGGGCTTTTAAAATTAAGTTCAACAAGTTTGTCTTCCTTGAAAGTTACAATTTTTTCTTTTTTTCTTCTTAATTTTTTCTTAATGCTGTTACAAAGGGAATTTTTATTATCATAGAGGATCAGGAGTAGCGGAATGCAAATTACTAGCAGCATATACAGAGTATCATTTACATGACATTGGGAATGAAGGAGAAATAACGTGACATTTTCCAAAGGGTGAGGACAAGCTTTTATAAACTCGGTCGGTGGTTCTACAACGAATTACAAGGAGTAAAGGCAAGCTACATAATTTCTAGAGGAGCTACATACTAAGCGGATTTAGTCAATGGATTATTATGATTATAGGCTCGGTGGTAGGATGGTAGGAGGGAAGACGTATAGAGTGGGAAAAGTGAAAGAAATAATGGAAGACATTACGGATCAGTGGAAGCGAATGAGCTTTTTCCTACAATAATTGCCTCACAAATATGTATGCTAATTAATACACGAGATTAAGATAAGAGTAGTAAGTAGCTCGCTAGCTACCTGCGTCCCCGCACATGTTCCGCATGTTAGAGCAAACATCACTGTTTTGTTATTGTATGTATAGTGTACGCTGGGAGGTGAAACAAGTGGACCTCAACTTAAAAAGGCTGAGAAAGTAAATACATACATTGACTCACTCCTTCATCATGAAGAAGGGCCCATATAGGAAAGTATCTAGCGTTAGCTTAACTTGTAATGGTGGGCTTATGACGGCGTTATAGACAATTTTATGAGCTTCTAACTCCTTTTTTATTGGAACATTGCATTGCATACGACGAGGTAGGTACACATGGGGAAAGGTAAAATGCATTCCAGTAGTCGTTGGATCACATTGCCTTTGCTATATAACGCTCCTACTAAGGTAACCACAGAGCATGATGATGAGAGTCATTCATGCCTATTTTCTTCCTTTAGCAAATGTCTACATACATTTAGCTATACCTACAAATGTAAGTACGCTACACGACCGACAGCAATGAATGGGAAGAAGCTATTCTCTCCATCTAGTCCTGGCATTGATAAAGGAGTACATATAAATAGTGCGGCTGGACCAGGCTGGTGCGTGATTATGTAGTTGAAGAATCCATGCGTATGCATAGATATGTCTACATATGTACCATTTATACTATTACGTACACTTAAAATAAAGGCATTGGTGAATGTATGTGTTACGATAGGAGAAGGAGGAAGTAATTTCTTATGCGTATATAGCCATAGGCATACGTTCCTACGTACTATACTGACAATGTAGTTAAATTCAGATTTTATGCAAGTTTTCTCCATAATCTATTTGCCTTACGAGTAGATGGTGGAGTTACTATGCTTGGGGTATCTATTGGTGGGATGGTTATTAAGTAAGTGGAATTTCCCTGACACGTCAGTACAAATAATAAGAGTAAAGCAATGTAAAGAAGTCCCAGAAGACACATTTCTAGAAAATGAAATCTAGAGCCCACCTGAGGCATAATTAATGAATTCCTCACCGGCCTTTTTCCACACTGAGGGGGTAAAAGGGCAAAGGAATGTGTTTAATTTAAGGCGTGGGCATGACAGGCATAGAGACTCTGCTTAATCGGTCATGCATTATGAGGAGGAAGGATTCTTTTCACTTCTCATTGTGGTCACCATCAGCATCACTCCAACTATATAGCTATCCGGGAGAGAGAGAAATGGAAAAACTTGCTTATGGCATCTCCGTCGCCTAAGACACGATGGGGACTCCCCTCTGACTCACGGAGACACCAAAATATGTATTTACTTTAAATAAGATATCTTACCAGAATGAGTTCCTTAAGCAACTTAAATGAATATCCATATAAGTCCTACCTTACTCAATTTACTACAAGCATTTAACATACACCAGGCATTGCATCACTTGATCACACACTGTAACTATAGGGACAGTTCTAACCTTCCCAAAGCATTTCATTTAACTTGTTGTATGTTAATAAGTCAGTGTGACCACATCTTTGTCTCGCGTTTATCAGTCAAGTTCACTCAGTGACCAACCATAGATATACTTAACCTTGTTCATTACAATCTCAATAAAGTAGTCATAGTGGTGCTCCCCAACTCTGTCCTCTAACCTGTTTTCCTTCATTTTCGTCAACACATATACACATACACAAACAAAGTGTAGGGCCCAAAAAGAAAAGGAGAAGAAAAAAAATACATACATATGGGCCTGCTGTCCGGACTGCCAAGGCTTCTCCTCCTATCTCATTCCTCTTGATTCCCATCTCTCGGCTCTCTCTCCCTGTAAGTACTTTTGACTGAAAATGGCAAAGCCGAGTGCCAAAAACTACGTGATTAATTATCATCATGAGTAAATAAAGAGCTTAATTTGACACTCTACCTCTTTCTGGTGGTCTCATTAAGATATTCTGAATTATTTTCCTCCACAACCAAACTCATATGTCAATCCAATTTTTCCTCATCTTACGTCTTCCTCTCCCGTAGCAGTAGTAGTAGACGACGACGGCTCTAAATATCACTAACTATCCCGCAGTAAAACTCTCCAATGCTCAAATGACTCCAGTTTTATGCATAGAGTCCTCTCCCTAATAAAAATACATAGTCAGAAAAGAAGATAGCAAATACTTGCCCCTCTACACAACTATGTATCATTTTCGGCTGGTGACGCACAACTACATAATTACTTGACTGCACGCTTTTAACCATTGTGTCTACTGCTGCTTGTGGAGGAGAGAGGAGATAAAATATCACCTCAGTCTAAACAACTGCTCTGGAAGCGTATACATAGCTACATACGTCACACGCTACATATCACGATTTGCTCTGTATCTTAAAAAATCATGTGTGACTTGTAGAGACAAAATGTATCTAAACGACGTATATATTATGCATACAGAGAATATTTTACTTGTATAGCTTCAAGCTCCTTCTCCTAGCTATTTGAATGTGTTGGAAGGGAGACACTATACCGTGTGAGAGAGTGAGAGAGAGAGAAGAAGATGAAGAAAAAAAAGGAATGGTATCTTTTTTTGAGAGTTAAAATTATCTCGTAAAATGTCTGGCATGTCAAAGAGAAATTCTTTAATTGTTGAGTCAATTTATTGTACAAGTTTATGGGGGCAAAAAATTGGACATGTACAGGATGTGAACGGGAATAATGGCGAATGGATAATTATTATTACAACAAGCTCGCAAGTTGAAGAGTAAAGAGGGATAATAATGTAACCCAGCCTAAAATACATAAGCTACAAAACCCTCACAATGTTTACTGGTCACATAAACTCTCAACTGTGGTCAAGTTTCCTAAGTGGACAAAAGCTGAGGAATGTATAAAAATTCGTGAGTTGCTACAATAATTGGTAACTAACAATACCGCCTGAGAAGTCCGTCTCTGAAGAGAGATTGAATTACTGAAGAATGGAGAAAAGAAGAAAGATTGCATTCACAGGGTTACATGAGATGGAGATGGAGGGCATTTCATATTATGTTGAAGAGAGAGAGAGAGAAGGTCTTAACGTCTGCTCACTCACATATAGCCTGGCTCAATAAAGACTAAAAAGACGGGATATGGATCAGGCATTTGAGGTGTGAGTGTGTGTAAAAGGGGTTTGGTACACACCATGTCTCATTATACAAATGCCTTGATTTATAAGGTATCCCTACCTATATTGACTATGTGAGTGAGAGAGAGAGAGAGAGAGTTTCAGGCTAATATAATTTCAATAATGAGTACTTACACACTATGACAAGTAATTCAGTCGGTAATGTTGGTTGTGCCAAACATTTATTTTTTCTATCTCTCGTAGTAATAAGTGTATGTAGGGTTAAATGACTTAGGGAAGTTAGTTCTCTTATGTTCTCCCTTACTCAGACAACAACATGTACTTAATATTGTGAGACTGATGCATCTGTAATAGCCGGTCCATTATGAAACTATTATAAAGATTATTATATGAATTATACCCACCACCTTCTCTACTACACAGACTATACATTTGCATGGATCTCTTCTACTCTCCTCACACATGTGAAGCTGTTAAATAGATTTTATGAGAGTAAAATAATCCATATGTATATACTTTGTATTGAGACTGACTGAGAGATGAGGATTTTTCTGCTGAATCACGAGCTCTGAGATGACGCGTACAATGTTTTGAAGTTGGTCGCCACGATCATATATACTTAGACATTCATTAAAGACCAACTCAGGTGGGCTGGTCAGGTTGGCTCTTAACGAGCTAATCGCTTCAATCATGCTGCATTAATCAAAAATCCCTAATCCATCATCTCCTATGGGGCTCACCCTTGACACGGCCTGGACAGGGGGTCTCTTCCAAATTGTTCACATCTTCAAAAAAATGTCTCGCCATCATAGTCAATCTGTCACGACATTTCTTTGAATCCTCTTCCCTTCTTCCTTCTTTCCCTTTCATCTCTCTCAACTTGTCCTCTGGAACTTGAGCATTGTTCACGCGCATCCCGGACTAATCACACTCCACATAATGCAAGTCTTCACATATCCACAATTGTTACTTCTAATGACTTGTCTCTCTTCACTTAAATATCAAATGTCTCATATATTTAAATCTATTCCAAATTTTTTCCTCCCATTCTTTATACCTTCGCTCACTCTTCTTCTTCTTCTTCTTCTTCTTCTTCCCATCTCTCCTATCTCTATCAACTATCATTCTCCAAGAATATACCACACCACCGATCTGTATTATTTATCTTGAAGAAACATCTCCTCAATAAAGTATCCTTCTGTACCTATAAAATCCCAACTAATGGCCCTTCTATCTACGTACGTATAGTTATCACTATAGATATCACTTTATATGAGATTTTATATATGTTGAAGAAGAATTCTTGGAAACCTTGCACTTGCACATATCAAACTCATCACAGTTCGAAGATCATTGATCTGTTGAACTTATACTCCGGTGCTATACATTTTTTTTCGAGTAACACAACAACCTCGAGTACATATCGTTCTATAGTGATAGAGTGCGCCATAATTCTCAAACAATTCCCTTTATATCATACCTCCATTTCCTCCATATAACATTACCCATACGGTTCGGCTCCGGCCTCTTGTGCAATCCTCGAGAAAATCTCTTGCAATCCTTTCTATTCCCAAGGATAATGCACCACATTACTCTATAAAACACACACTCTCTCTCTCACATTTATACGTGGAAATGTGTAGAAGTTGAAAACTAAATACATAGCAAGTTGTAACTACGAGCGCAGTAAACAGCACGACTCCCGTATTGGCTTTCTTCTTATTCCACTATTAACACTCCATATATGTAAATACGTAGATTTTGTATAGGTTCATCGGAAAAAAGTGTTATTCACGTGTATGCATGTGTGCATTTTAGTAATAAGTAAAGTAAGCAACCATCTTCGGCGTGACTGCCTCGCATCGGACCAACAGTCATGATCATGTATCAAAACAAATTATCACTTCTCATGTCATGGCTTCTTAATAGCTATTAATAATAATACAGTCAAATCTCAGAAATTACTTTTCTGCAGGACTTTCAACCTTCTATACCTTTATTATTGAGAGAGCTTTAGCCTCCAGTCTATATCCTCTTACCTTGGTACAGATCCCTGTAGATATACGTGTGTTTATACGTTTTTAGCTTTTAGCATGTGTGTGATATGTGTTTGTGTGCCTACAGAAATAAAATGCATGAGGATTCATAATATGAACAATCCCTTATCCCTCTCATCTTTAACTCCACCTTCAGCAACACATGCACTATGTATCATCGTCGGCTGACATGCACTTATCTTATTCTTCTTATCCCATCAGTTCTTTAGCATGTTCCCTGTCATTTAAAAAATAAGCAAACTATTATCATAGGGAAAAATACCATCTAATCGTATTTACCTAATCCTAATTTCCCTACCTTTACCTCCTAAATAACCTTCCCTTGGTTTTGCGCACCAATTCCAAATATATGTATACATATCTATATCTATACTAACGATAAAAAAAGCAAAATGTCAAAATAAAATAGTCCTTTTCAATTTTATAGGAATTGAAACTTTAATTTTATTTGATGTTCCAAATTAAAATACTCTTTCTTTCGTCTCAACTGGGAATTTGTCTGAGAGAGAAAAATTCCATGGATATTACTCTTACTTGCTGCAGTGCAGATATACAAAGGACGAAACCTCTTAATTACATTGTACAAACGGCTCAGTTTAATTTAAATGGAGAAAGAGAGAAAGAGGAAATGAATGTTTTACAAATGAAATTTGGAAGTGAGTGAGCCTTGGAGGTTTGTCACTAAGGAAGATGGATGGCTGGCAGTACAATGAGGATTGTAATCCGGAATTGAAATTAGATTCCTCTAATTAGCTAATACGCTTGAATTATTACAGGCCGTTCATTTCCTAATAGGAATTCCTCCAACTGAGCCCATAACTTTTCCCTATACTTTTTCTCAGAAAGTCTATCCCGGAATTTTAGTTTTTTTAACCATATGGAAAAAATAGGCTTTAGTGTGTCCGTATCGATACATATGTAATTTAGACAATTGAGTCTTGGGATTTTAGAGACTGTTAATGAGAGCGGAGGAATTAATAGTTAAACTGGAACATGCATTTTCAATAGTATTATAGGAATAGAGAGAAAGGATCTAAGGGAGGAGGATTTTATTGTACAAAAATGGTGGATGTGCATATGTAATTATATGTAATGTAAGAAACTTACAAGGTTATAGGAATTATTGTGGGCATTATAGCCTATACGCTTTGGTATAGGATGAAAAGCTAATACAATGATTCAAAGGCAGTTTTCATTGACGTTGACGTATGCATTGCCCACATTTATCCAGGAAATTAGTTGGCTTGAGAAATTAGTTAGTCAGGACAAGGAAGGAAAAGTATTTTGTGGCTTGGTAAGTTTTGCCGGGAGTAGGGAATTTAATGTGTAGTATATATGTATATGTATATAAAAGCTAGTACTTTAGTCTCGTACTAGTAAGAATAGGGGAAAGGGTAATGTAAGAAAAACCGCACAAAAGAAACTGAAATTGGAAATGCTTTTGATGTGAACCCAATTAAGTCTGCTCGAGTTTTAAATCAAATGAAATCAAATAGCCCTACTGTGTTTCTTGGCTATAGGATCTAAAACGGTTTATTGATCCCATTAGTGTTCTCTGAGCCACCTAAAGAAATTATAATTTGCCTCCTGTCTTTATTGTGGCTCGGCTTCTATCTAGTTCAAGCCTCATTTGAGCTCAGACTTGAACATGTACAAGTGTATAAAAATAATAATAAAACTCCTTTTTTAAATGTTTTCCCTTCATTCTCGTCTCCATCTGAGGAAAAAAAATCCCTGTTGGTCCCTCTCTCCTCTCTCCATGTAAACTATTATATGTATATGGAGAGAATAGGAAAATAAATATTTCTTACACTATAGGAAAAGTCCTCATACTCGTACATAGACTTGTTGCAACTCGATTCCACATCCATTAATGTATCTTTCCATATTTTTAGCTATTCCTGCGAGGATTGTTTGAGGATTTTTTTTCTGCCAGATTTTAATTACCATGAATATTTACATTCGCTACATTAAATTTAATTGACAAGCGTCCAATTACCTACCGGGTCCCTATGACTGGGAGATGCATAGGAGCTGGAATAAAGCATGGTTCCGCAATATTCACGATAACCTCATATAACTTTTTTCTTCCCTTCGACTCACAACTTTGCTATTACTTTTCCTTCTGAGCAAATGTACCCCCATTTATATTCCAGTAGCGATAATAATATCTGATTCTACTAGTTCTCTCTATTTTTTTCCCTCTCTCTCTCTCCTCCTGACTCCCAACTTCACGTTGAATTCGATACTCATGTCTGCATTTTGCAGTATTTTTAGCAGTCAACTCTATACTATAGAGTAAATAATTAAGCTTGGGTTACACTGCATTCTTCCTGACGATAAATTTTTCGATGCCTCAGACCCACTGTAGATTATACTGATTGTGGTTCCAGAGCTTTATGAATTTTCCTACAATTCTCTCTCCTCTCTCTGTCTCCACACAGGTTCTTCCATACTCAAAATAAGGATTCCATACAGGAGATAATGTATTATTTTACTATCGCATTAAGATTTTTCTTTTGGGGGAATTTCAACTCAAGGGATAAAAACATGTGGAAATAACTTAGTGTTTAACATTTGCTGAAAATCAGTCCTTCCTCAAATGTTCTCTTGAAAATTCTACTTTGTACGGTGGGAGAGTGTACGTGGAAAAATATGTGGAAATATCACATACATTTTGCTAGCGCTCATATCCACTTTGACTTATCATATACAATAGTACTAATAATAAAGTACATAATATAGATTTTTAGTTGTAGCCGTATAGTGGTTAACTTAGAAGGAAAAGACACAAGTCTCATTGCTTTATGATCAGTCTATACATTTACGGAACTACATATATTATTATCCTTTCCATGTATATACATAAGCATGGGCAAGAGTATAGCTACACATTACATGTGTACAATCTTCACTTGAGGTTGCTCCATTGAGCTTTGTGTATCTTTATTCCGGAAATAGCATATAGTTTCTATACTCAGGAACTCGCTTTCCGGTCTCGACTATTTTCAGCCGGTGCATTTCTAATGAAGAGCATATTATTTTTCTGTGACTCTCAGAGTGAGTTTTCAACCAATATTCTATATGCTCCTACAGCAAAACAAAACTCGGTAAAGTTTCATTTCCATGTGTCTCTTTCTTCTTCATGTCTATAACACGGAATATAAAAATGGTTCGTGAATTTTCCCTTCCAACAATTTACGTGTGTGTGCATATGCGTTTAATATGTTTTTGCGTATAGCTGTATAGCATATACGCTACAGCGTATATAACCTTCCAATGTAAAATGGTTCGAGTTTTTTTAAGAAACATTTTTATTTTTTGAAACGCGTTTTCCGAGACTATGTTATATATTTAACTGGAGACGTTAATTTAGTTTTTTATACGCCATGCGTGCTACTGCTAGCGTAGCCTCTGAGGCTGGAGTGGGATGGAGTCTAGGGGTATAATAGTATTGCGATGTATAGGAAACTGTTATTAAGTATGAATAAAAAATAGACGGTAATTTGAGGGTTTTATAATAGGGTGGATTTTGGTTAGGTAATCGCTATGAGCTTATAAAAACAAGAGAGAGAGAATGATACAGGGAGGGAGTATATTATAAAGAGAGAGAGAGAGAGGTTCCGGCGGATTTATGCGTGATTATGTATGCAGAGTAGTAGACGGACGGCTTTTTGGTTGGAGAGGTTGGCGCATGACGCAATGGTTTTAATTCCTCGTTTCTACACACTCTTCCTCTCCGAAGCTTGATTCGCGTGGTAATTAACGCAGGCTTTTCTCTTTCCTTAATTAGTGGCTGCGTCCTATGCAAATTTCCTTTTGGAGGAGGGAGTTAGGATGGAAATGAACCAGTGAGGAGGCCTGATCACCCTTTAAACACACCTGTGTCTATATTATCAAGTCTATGATTATGCATTGCTACTCTCTCACTCATTCTCTCTCTCTCACTCTAACTCTCGCCCATCACACTTTTTCTCAGCAAGTTGATTAATGAGTAAAACGCTGTCATCATCATCTTCAAGACTACATTCTTTCCTTACAACATGCTCCGAGGGATTCACCACGCACACACTTATTATAACTCGTGATACTTGATCAATGGCAATCGTCCGTCGTCCTTTCCCTTCCCGAGCATCAACTCTGCCCCAACTCACAGACAATATTTCATGTGTAAATGCAATAATACATGAGTTGTACATGTTTATACTCACAACTATTTACACTCTATTTTTCCACTGTACATATATTTCCAGCCAGCTCTTCCTCTCACCTTTTTTCTCCACTCCATTTATATTGATTGCCAGTGTGAGTTAGCCCAATATTATTGGCTTATGCCGCGGAATAGTAAACACATGTTTTGGTGTGGGAGCGAGCGAATACGGCAAAAATCTAATGACATTTTCAACAATAGCAAATTAGATTCGCATTATTAATGACCGCATAAAAGCCACACTAAAAAATTATACATTAATTACTAATATTTTTCAAATTAATTTCCATGCTAATAAAACGAGCGTATTTCAAGCTTGACGTTATAGCTTGGGAGAAATGACGTAGAATGTAAAACATTTGAGTGGCAATGAAAATGGAAAATGTGAAGTGTGCATGAAGGTGACATATTTTGGTGTGTAGAGTAGTTATACAGAGCGTGTATATGAAAAAGATGGATTTTATAAGTGTCGGAGTAAATGAGAAAAGTGTGGAAACTTAGATGGAGAAAGGGAAGGTATTAGTTGGGAGAAAGTAATAACTAGAATCCACGTCGGGATTAAATTTCCCCGAAGATCATTAATGAAATTAAAGGTAATTAAATAAATACTTGGGGAACTCGGGTAAGGAATGGACTTTACTGATGTGGGAACAACTTTACTCCTACACCCAGTATAATATGTACATGGACGTGGGAGGTATGGCGTACATGTAGGAGCAGCAGTGCTCCTAGAACAGATATGAAAGGACGGGAAGTTGGACGGAGTACCGGGGTTTTTCTACGTTTACCTCCATTATAAGCGAAACTGACTACCCTTATAGAGGAGTGAGTGAGTGAGAGAGTTGGAAGAATTTTCTCTCTCTCTCTCTATGTTATATTTGGTAGGGCTAAGGATATTTGATGTGGTGCTGTGTGGAAAGGAGCAATAAGAGTAGTTTAGGGATATTTTATGCTCATGATATTATTTGCTGAAAAGGGCGAAAGACAGTAGAGATTTAAGGGGAAGCCGCTTGCTTTTGATGATGCGTTTTGCGTCGTCAAATCGATAAAAACGCGAGTATATACCGTGAATAACAGCACGTCTCATAGGCCGGAAGAAAGTGGATTAATCTTTTTTGTCTTCCTTGTACGAATTTATTGCTGCTTTGCCTTAGTAGATTTTTCCACAATGGGAATTTAAGTCCGAGTCGGAACATCCATTACGGACGCATGTATTGGCAGCATAATATTCTCTCTCTCTCCTTTTTGCTCCTTGCCCCGCTCCTCTTCCAAACCATAATATGCATATAAGCTACCCATATGCACACTCCTTGTCTATTCCCTTCATTTCCACATATCTCTATATATGAACTTTCACAGCTCTTCCGTTATTTTTTTTATCTTTTTTTGGTTTCCTATATATAAAGAGAAAAAAACTCGCATATATAAAACTCCCTGTCTTATCATGCATCATGGATTTGGTTTTCTTACTTAGGGAAAAAGTTATTACCTTTAGTATGATTCCACTGTTAAGATAATCTTTATGAGAAACCCTCACTCATACTAGAGACAGACAGAACCTTGGAGTCACTTGAGTTTTTCAACATGAAAGACCGATTTATATTTGCATCAATTGGAATAATAGCAATTGAAATTCCCCCATTTAAAAAAATATTATCGACTAGCTCAATAACCTTCTCTCACAATTCTTTCTTTCTTTTCTCTCTCTCTCTCCGTCCCTTCCTCACCTCTCAATAAAGTTTACACTTTTATTCACACTTGATGTTTGCATTCAATCAGGCGTGAGTAGGTGAGAGTATCCGGTACTATGAAAACTTCTCATTGAGACAACCAATGGAAGTTGTGGAATTGTGCCTTTTAGAATTTCTGTGAGCTTTTTTGGCTCACATGCTATATACATATAGGGAATGAATTTAAAGGGATGAGAGAGAGAGAGAAAGAAAAGGCTAAATTCTGGTAGGCTGGTTGCGGGTTGATTGTAGGTGAATTTTTTTCTAGGGGCATTTCCAAGCTGGCTTTTGGGCCGGATAATTACAAGATGGTTGAAGTTTCTTAAAAATAATTGGTACGTTTGTGAAATAATTGTAGAAGTTCGTGCGGGTTGCAATTATTACGTGAGTAAAAATTTAATGGCGAATTTTTGTGGATTTTAATCATTCCATAGGCTCCTATTATATTTTCCAGAACATTTGCACAACTTGTAAATAATCACGGATGGTGAAGGTAAAGGAGAGGAAGGGAGAGAGTGTAGAGTGTTAGAGTTTAAGTTCTGAGCATTGGTACGGCTTTTGTGTACACCCAGGCGGAGTTAAAGGAGTCAAATGAACTTTTTACAATTTCCCAACTATAATTATTGATTGAGCCAAGTCTTATCAAACTGAAAACTATGATTATAGATGTTGACGTAAAGAGCGGGGGGAGGCTACCTTTACCAAGCAAATTATAATGGGAAGAAATTACTGTCGCAGTATTCAAAAAAAAACCTTTAGCACAATATCCAATATATATGTATGTGTACTAGTAAATCGCATGCAATTCAAGTGCTCAACTTATCAAAATATGTAGGACTCTGGAACTATCCCATTTCGCTTGTACTAAATATATATTCTCTCTCTCCTTTGAGAATTTCCCTTGTACACTTGCTCGCACTTTATACGTACACATGTAGGCTGGCTTCCCTTTCCATGAAAATCTACATTACTGGAGTTATGTATAGAGCTTATTTCAATGGTAAATTATAAGAGTATAGGCTACAGTATAAATCATTGTGTAATTATATATGCACGGGTCTGGCAGGTAGGGAAGGTTATACACATATGTTAAAGGACGGAACCAATTTAATTCCAGTGGTTCCATACACTTGCACATTGGACCCTACTGCTGCTTCTTTCACAACTATCAGGACTACTACAGTGCTGTGCTGGAGCATGCATGATGAAAAGCCGTAATTTTTTTCAAGGAAATATCTATATGGAGAGAGGACATCACGAAATATTACTAATTACTTGGGTTAATTATTGATTGAAGCCAGGTGTGTTTTTCACAGGAAATTATTGGTCGCACCATGACATTTCTTTATAAAGAAGTGGACGGAACATTGTGCTCTGCCTCGTCAGACCCTATTTTTTGCATTGGCTTGCCTACAGAAAAAGCTTTTCTAATGCCTCTTCATTATTATAAGATACTCCCTATCCTTCCTTGCAATAGGAGGGAAATTAATATAGTCCCTCGACAAAAGGATGCATGATATAGTGTTTGTGTATGGGAATATGTAGGTGGCTCATCCACGTAAGAGAGTATGCATATTGGTGGTATATCCATTGTAATGTTATAATAACTCATTATTATATAGAGTCGCTTCTCAAATACTAATTCGTAGAAGGGCTAGCTAGCGTTGCATTACGGTAGTGGCGTAGTGTAAGCTGGGCAAAACACTTGCCATTACTTGATAGAGCTGTATTAAGAGAAGGGAGTACACGGTAGATTATAAAAAGCCTTTGGAAGTTTCAGGTTCGATCAGAAATGGATGTCCAAGCACAAATTACTACATCTAGAAGAGAAAAGAAATTATGGTGTTTTCCAAGAAGCCTAAACTCACTATGCATTTAGAATGGAGAGATGCATACATTATAACTGTGGCGGACAGAGGTTGCTTGCTAAATTAGATTTTTCTTCAAGAGTCTATACACGACATTTTGACGTGAGTCGTTCCTCTCGCTCCATTTATTCCCTCCCAACAGCCAACCTCATATCTTTGTGAATCTTAAGTAAATACTATGAAAACATTAATAACTCTTGGTTCTTTTACTGGGTGAAATTTACATGTGACAAAATATATGCGGACTAGTATAGTCTATGCACGTCCACGTGCGGTAGATTATGCGACATTCCTTCCAAACAATAATCTCATTAATTTTCAATTGCAAAAAAACCAACTGTTTTAAAAGCGTCGTAAAAATTAATGAAAATTAAAATCGTTTCTCATTGTTTCTCTCTCTCTCAGTCAGTGTGTTCGAATTCTCGGGGAAATATAGCTATGTACTTCCATTGAGGAAAGCTATATTCTTTGGAAATGCATTATCACATGGAATTCCGTGTAATGACCCATAAATCTAATATTAACTAGCAAATGAGTGCATGATGGCAGTTAATTAGTATTAAAGGTTGGAAATATCATTCCTATTTATTTTCAGATGGCAACTACACTTTTTCCCTTCATTCAATTTCCCTTGTGGGTAAACTTTTGTTTAACATGAATTTACAAAAATAAATTCCTTCATTTCAGAGTTGTTCATGCTAAAAGAATTATGAACCGAAATAATATGTGACTGTAGTAGTAAAAGATTTTATTAAAGTTTGTATTGAATTGTTTGATATGTATATGTGGGAATGGAGGACGAACGGAGACGGTTTTTGTTATGGCAGAGTTTGTTGATGGCTAACTGCTGTTAATAATAATTATTATTATTAGTATTGAATAGCTTATGCTATTTATTCTTATTCCATTTAACATCCAATAAGATAGAGACTGAAATAATTTATTTCACTGATACCTACTTGATATTTGCCACAAGACACAGTATATTCTTATAAAGTTTGTTTACAATTTCTTATTTTTAAATTTTTTCAACCATATAAATGATAAGACGCAATTCTATAACTTCCTCGAATTATGGCCACTAGTATATCGTCGGCAAAAGTGAAGGGGTCATAATTTTAGAAGCGTTGTGCAAGATGGGGCTATATGCAGCGATCGCTTAATTTTCAAAGGAGCCAAGTCTGTGCGCATGTACGTACAGAAGCGTAGCCATGCAAGTAGCTGCGGGAATGCGTATAGCCCCTTTTTGCTTTAGAATTGTAAGCGCACAGAGTTAGAACTATCTCGTATTAAGGATTTCCTGCGTATAGCCCCTTTTGCCACTTTAGCCGACTACATCATTTACTAGAGATTTAGGCAGGTGTAGATAAATTCTTCTTATGGTTGGCTCAATGATGTAACCGTATCTGCTGCTCTCGCTATAACACTACTAATTTTAAACTATTATTAATTTTTTAAAACAATTATTCGCTGAAATATTCTAAAAAGTTCTTAAACCTAATAATCAACACATTTTTAAAAAAAGTAGTGACAACTATCTTGATTTATTACATGGGTAATCCGGAAATCCTGGAGAACTTTTTAGCCAGACAACCAGTAAGTTGTAAATTACAAGAATACAGTGGCAACATTCAAAATTAGCCCATTTTTATCACCCAGTTTGAGAACACAACGAGTATTTGTGGACTGGGGCGTATGAAAACATGATCCGTCTTCAGCAAGGTCACAAATAGAAAGCAAAGGAGGCGGTTAAGGCAATACCTGGGTTTCCGGTGAATGTGAATATATTCATTGAGTCCTTGGAGCTGTCATTTGGTCGAGAGAATCAGATAATCAAGGTACTTACCTGATTGATTGTAAATTTTGCCTGGCATAAGTTACACTCTAATGCGGGACCTGACCTTATCTCTTGCTCCAGTATGATCCAGTACCAACTCTAACACCATCTGGTAATCACGACTCAACTGGAACATGTTCTCATTATCAATTATTAAAATCATTTTGCTGGATTTGAAGGAATGCAGGATTCTCACCACCCAAACATTAAGTGAGAACATAACAGGTAACTCTCGGATGACAGCAACCCTATTGGCTAAAAAGGAGTTTCGTGCACCAGTATGAGACTTGAGCAATTTCAGTACTATCCAAGAATCTGATCAAACATGCACTTCTTCAGTAGCAGTGTGAAATGCAGTTTTTACTACTTCCAAGATCCTCACCAGCAATACTGCACCACACAATTCCAATTTAGAAGAGATTCAGATTCTCTTAACTCAATTTCCATCCTATGTAAACTTGTTTTTACCATGAATTTATAAAAATAATACCTTAATTTTACAACTGATCATGCTTTAAAAATTCACATGTGACACTACAGTTTTGAGACTAAAGACGTTATAAATCTGTTCATTATAAAGAAATATCTGCAATGTATAAATATTTTGTAAAAAAATTAATTTCGAGAAAAAATTCGACCATGCAATTTGAAGGTCCTTCCCCTCCAATTGCCTTAAAGCATCGTTGCTGGAGATGATAAAAAATTAGTTTACTAACATACAAAAACCCATGAATCATTACATTTGACCCGAGGATTGGATCTAATAAGCTAAGCTTAAAGCTTATTGGAGATTATTTACTCCTCAGACCATTTTTTGCATTACATTTGGGAAAAGTGCAAGGTTAATCTCCAATTTTTTTTATTCAGACAATTGCACATGTATACGATAACCAAAGAAAATATTTTTAAGATCAATGTATAGTTGTTATTTAGCATTAAAAATGTATGTATAAAATATGAACGTAATATATGTGAAGGGAAAAAACCCCTTTTCATGCAAGTTTTTCCACGTACAAGAAACACATGTTGTAAGTTCTATGTGGGAAAATGAATGGTTCATAAATAATGGTATGTACTCAACACGGCTTCATTTGTTAGTTGATAGGCTAATGGACAGAGCAAATCAAGTAGGGAAACAATTGGAATGACGGCTTGCATCCTCATTGCCATTTTCAATGGTGAATCTTCTCTTAGTATTGGATGGGCTCAGGCTCCTATTTGTCATGTAGACAAATAAATGTTCTGGAGGCGATTTGTGATTATAATATATATGCATTTCCTCCATTATTAAATCCAGTCTTTGAACATACACACATACACACACGTACATGCATACTCTGGGGGGATTAGCGTTAATTTTAGCAGAGGGACTCCCTGCACATCATTACCTTGTTTATCAGTGGAAAGGCTACCAGCTCCAAACCATCGTACGTTTCTTCCTCCGCCTGATTCATTGCTAAGATTTCCGAGCATAGTTTCTACAGATTTTAGTGCAATGAATTGATCTCTTTGTTTTGCATAACATCATCCGAAATGTAAGGAGGAGTTGGGAAATGTAAAGTGTAAAGGAAAAATTTAAATTTGAAATATTTTTCAGAAAGAAAAAAGTTCAATGCAAAGTACCAAGTTCATCACACAAAGTGTGTATAACTTGAGTGTTAAGTGCATTAGCTTGAGTAACAAGTTCCATGCTAAAGGGAGAGTTGAAGATGCTAAAACAAACAAATTGTGAATTGCCCTCGGTGATTCTGGGAGGGATTTGGAATTTTCTTTATTACAGATTTACCATGCAGGATAACATTTTCCTTGAATCTTCCCATCGATAAAAGCATATCTTATATTGTAATCAGACTAATACTAAAAGTACGTATAAGTCATGAGAGTAGAATCGTGGAGAGAGAGAGAGAAAAAGCGGAGGAAAAAAATGACCGTTTCTCATTACCGGCTATCGGGAGCAAGTAGCTTTAATACATACTAAGATATCCAAAGTAGTCATACATGTGCGCGCATATGTACATATGGGAGAAACATTGACATTTTTCCCTTATAGAAAAAGGTTATTAGGCTATGAAGGAGGGAGAAGTTGAGAAGGTAAAATTAAGGAAAAGTTGTTGGAATAGCCCAGACTTTATGAAATATTGAAGTTATGAAGAGTTCATTGCAAAAGGGAATGATTTCATGAAGATTTGGAATAAGAACGTCAAAAATTTGGGCCCGATTAAACCCAAGAATAAGAGGGAAAGAGGGTATAATCAAAATAATGTGTGGACGCCATATATACTTAGGACGGAGAGAACACTCTCCACAGTAGTGGAAAAGCTCGAGTCTTCAAGTATCTTATGCAAGTGTTCCACTCCTTCTACTATATAGATACTACATAGTAGTACACATACTATGTCAGATCATCAAGGCTTTCCACACTTGCATATACATAAATATATATACATATATATATCTGTACATACCCGTGTAACTTACAGATAAGATACAAGACAGTTTCTTTATTGTAGATCATCAGACGCGAGAAATTGCCAGAGTTTGGCTATAGTTTTGATGATTCTGTTTCTCTTGCAAGAAATTACTTTTGCTCGACGTTCTCCAGACTGTGTGTTTCTTCCAGACTCCACACATAGTCACACTCAGGTTGACTGCCTACATCCAATGAATAGGCATTGCAATGGTAGAGTCCTTATTTTGTACCTTTCTCTCTCTCTCTCCTCTGCTGTGGTGAGAGACACTTGGTTATTTACAAAATACTCTCTCATTCCTTACATACACAATTCAAGTTATATCATTCTCTCACAATACACCTTACTCTATAGCTACACACAACAACAGCAGTCCTCTTATATACATATGCACCTGTAACCCCCCCCCCTGTACTATATACAACGTGCCACACCAATAAGAGAACTTACACATAAACACATATAGATATGAGTATAAGTATAGAGAAGTATATGTGCCTATATCTTTATATATGTGAACTTTGTGAGGACGTGGAGGAGGAAAGGAGAAAAGTGGAGGAGAAGTGCTCATAGCTGTAAGTATGAATGAGGATATGTGTTCTTTGGACTGGTGTTTAGTCCGCAACGAGAAAGAATCATTAACTACTTTTAGCGGCTTGTTGGGTTAACTCAGGCGAACACTGCAGCTCACAATAATTAAAGGAAGTCTACCAGTCTACCGTGTGTTTGCACTTGATTCCAGCTAATTCGCAGCATCCAGTCTCCTATCACCTAAGTCGAACTGGAACAAACTTGCTCTTCCATTCCCTTTTCTTTCCTTTCTTCCCCGTACGTTCACTTACTCTCACTCACTCACTCTCTCTCTGAAAATACGCCCAGCCGGTGTTTCTCCGATTTAAGGCTCAACACGCAGATTAGTTAGTATTAGTAAAGGCTTTGCCAATTTTACTTTTCGTTTTCAACAAAACAGCAGACAATAAAATTAGACGCCGAGTATTTTACGGGCCAAAAACAAGTGAGGAGAGGGGATGGACAAGGAGAAGCAGCAAGGAAAAGTCTTAGACTGATATCCTATCCTTTACTTTATACATAACTCTCACTTCCTCCGTAGACTAACCTTTTTCTCTACATATTTTTTTCGTACATATTTTTTCTGTTTATAGCACATAGCCCAGTATATATTTTCACTCTTCAGAAATCTACCTGGAATGTAACTTACGTGCATATACTATTAGTTACACGCAATTGTTCTCAACTTTTTCATCCTCCTTTGCTACTAACTTACTCAAAATGATCTACTTGATGGGGAGAGAGAGCGCGCGAGAGGAAGAAAAAACAAGAAATAACTTATTGAGAAAGGAAACACATATCTATCTACCTTCTACCCCAGCTTCTTCCTCCGAGAGACTAGCTGAGGGTAGACAATGCTTTACAATACATTGGTAGAATTCTCAAAGCGATGTGCAATACATTATTCCTATGTACTCATAATATAAAACTATGTAATACATTATCCTTACAGTGCTATATTGGAATGTGTGAGGTTATCTATTACTAGAGAATCCCCAGGCTATATAGTGCTCTACCTCAAGAAATGTATTCTTTTTTATGCAAAACAAGTGGAATATTTTGAGATTATTGGCACTTCCAGTGGTTGTACTTACTATACAAGATGCGAAGAATTCAAAGTCATTATTTAGCACTCCAGTCATCCGAAAACTCAAGCTGAAAATCAAGTGTTTTCCGTCGACCCTCTCTCTTCTTTTCTCTCCCTGGACTAGAAGTGGTCTCTTCTTTCCCCATTTCTCTCTCTCTCTCTTTCCCTTTCTCCCTGTAGATATTGGTGTGAAGTCATTCCGCAACATTAAAGTTGTACTTATTAAGATTTATAGGAATGTAAGAAATTTGCAAATATTTGGAAACTTTTCGTCTCCCATTTCAAGAAATTATATAGTAACTTTTTTTTGTTTATCTTTCGGAACAAGACTCTGAAGAAAGAATCTCAATTTGAATGAACTGAATTTTTATCTTTTTATAGGAGTCATTTCAGGACAACTCTTGACTAGATTCATAACTTTTTTAAGAAGAGGGAGAGAGAAAGAGAAAAAAGGCATGAAAGAATGGGAGGAAAAAACAGAAGTTGGAATAGGAAAAAAATGAGCGAGAGAGAGAGTCTAGGATGGAGTTGAATCGTCTATTATATTCTCTTTATGTAGCCACAAACTTACAAGACTCCGTCATAATACTATAAACTTGAGGAGAAAAAGAGAGAAGCTCCGACGTAGTATGTAGCTTGTAGTAGTTCGGTTGGAAAAAATAGAAAAACGGTAGCTCTTTTTTCCAAATTATTCTTGTCATGGAGTGTACGTACTCTCTTCTTCATTTCCTAACACAATGCCTTTTGCTCCATAATTGTTTTATTAATTATTGAATTTGTCAGCACTATGAAGAGTAATTGTTTTTCAAGAGATTTTCATTACCTTGAGGAGAGTTTATTACTTTGAACAATATTTTTTTTACTTTCGTTTGTTTCACGCAAAAATTACTGCTTGTAGTGATTTTATAGGAGTGGGGAGGTTACAAGTATAAAAATAGAAATAATAATTATCGTGATGCTCCATTGGCAAGTGAATTGTTTTAATCCTATCATGGTGTACCCATGTCGTGTTAATTGTCTAGGATTTTATAAATCCAACGTGTCACAGCTATTCATTGGGTTTTCAGTGATTTTCCAAAGAGCTAAAAAAACTCACTCCTCTTAACGACTCTGGCTTTGGCTGGAGTGAGAACAATAATAATTATTATGAGCCTTATTATCATACATGAGAGATGGATTTTTTATGAGAAAATTCAAAGTGGGAATTTAATTTAAATTGATTTTTTTTAAAACAAGGATTTATGAATTAAGCATTACGAACATTGTGAATATTTAAAGATACGTGTAATGGGGAAGAAATATTTAGTAGAGGAATAAAATAAAAAAATTGAAAATTAAAAATTAGTGCTGTACCTTCAAGAAATGGAGGGTTGCAAGGAAGAGATTGTGTTTAGAAGTTGTTGAAATGTAATTGAATGAGATTTTGGTTGATGTAAAATGCATTGAATGCCACTATACTGTGGTAGAGTTCGGTTCCGCTGCTGTTGGAAAGAACAGAGAGAGAGAGAGAGAGAGGGAAGGAATTCAATCTGCAGGGCGCGGATGGTATTCACTTATTTTGTGGTGTAGTTATGCTACATATATTCACATTATGTAGCATACACAGATGAGTACGTCTGTCTGTAAAAAGTGCAATGTGTGTACAAGAGAAGCGTGCAAATATTGAGAAAAAAAAGATATCCAAGGTGGAAAGTGCGTTGACAGAGAGATGCGAGAGATCATGTTCTCCGAGTGTAAGTGTATACATAGGGGAAGAACTACAATATGATGGTAATAGTAATAAGGATAACCGCTTGGGTGAGTGAGTATTGGAGTTGTGAGGATGGAGCGAGATGAATGTTTGACATTATGATCATTGGTCATTGTTATTCTGATTATGGATTCAAGGTCTTGGAAAATATCAGCCAGGAGTCGAGCATTAAGATCGATCGAGAATCTTTTTTCTTAATTAAATATCTCAGTAGGATATCGACTGCAAGTGTGTCCTCATATATCCGCACCTGCATACTAACGAACTCTTGTCATTGCTCCATCCTACCTATAAATAAACATCTCCTGTTTTATTAATGATCCTGACTTGCTCAGGATTAACTTGGAGTCGTAGGAGAGGAGCTGTGGAGAGGCTATGCATTTCACATTCACCTGCACCAAATCCGTGGAGACACAAGCATATACAAATACACACAGACACACAAGAGAAGAAGCAGAATAAAAAATCCAGCTATAGGTTGCAACCACACTGCAACTCCCATAAAAAATTATCCTCTCCAGTTTAATTCTTCCATGGCCCACAAGGACAGGGGATAATACAATAAATGCATACACACACACACATACATACATTAAATGAAACAAGTGAAATGAGTAGCTATGAAATGAGTCCTATATGAATATTGCATGTACGGCCGTAAAGAAATATTTCCTCAGCGGTCATCATCATCATCAGGAACAGCAGCAGCATCATCATCATCATCATCACGGGTCATATTCGTGTTAAAGGCAAAGGCAAAGCCAGGAACCGTGTTATGTATGTGTTAGTTGGAATATTACGACCCTTTAGAGGGTCCTCTTTTTCTTCAAGCCCAATAAGCGATCACGTCCTGATAAGGGATCTCTCGCTCTCCGCCAGCTTAGACTTTGTCATTTTGATCGAATGGCTGTTTTGGACATTCCTCACAATATTAATGAGACGGGCATGGGATTTGTGCGACAGTCAAGTTTCTCTATTGTATTCTTCGACCATCTTTCTTCAGAGACCAAGTCTTTGTCCTCAGCTTCACTTACTTTGTACATCATGTACTACTGGAGCAGGCACACATAACTTTCTATGTAGACAGCCTGCCCCCTTACTCCCATTCCAAGTCATCCAAGTTTTACATACACTTGTCACTACTACGTCCCTACTACTACTACTATCACCCTACCTATGGAACACAGAGAGACCATCCTGACGAAAACCCACACTTCCCATCATTAGCCCACTAGTCAATGTTGATTCCATGTATCGCTCAACATCTACTATGCATTCTTATTTCCATACTACTAAAGTCCATACATATCCATACGCACCAAGCATAGATACTTTTCCTCTACAACTACTCACACACCCAAAAAAGCTCCACTGCCATGAACTACTTTCGTCTTCTCTGGATAAGGTTGATCAGGTAATATGACCTGACTCCCAAACTCCCAACATGCACACCAATGCATTGTCATTGTTCTCTTTGACATCAGTCAAGACTTTGGTAACCTCCACTAAATGCCCCATTACTCCTGGAAATTCTTTCTCCCGTATCTGTACAACTCTTCTACGTAGCTTCCCAGCAGAAGCAGACTACTACACTTTTCCAGAGCTGTCCGCATCTCTAGGTTAGGATTTTTCCCCACAAACTTTTATTTTAGCATTATTTTCCACTCAAATGAGACACACTTTGATAAAAGCTTTAGGAAAATAAAGCTCCGTAATTTCTATCCTAACTTCCTCCTTGACTGCCATTACCGGAAGTTACGGCTGTAGATAAAAACTTAACATTTTTATCCATCAACCATGTGCTTTCTACAAGTTGAATGCTCTCATCCTAAAACTTTTTACGTGTGTGTATTATCGTTTCCTGGAAAATATACTAAATTATTTCTATTTCTAACGCAGTCTCTTTAAACTTAGTAAAAATTACAAAAGGATTTAAGGGCTTATACATGATGGGTATGGTTATTCAATTGTCATTTAAGGGATATGTATCTCTCTTGGGTATATAATATAGTATAGGTTAAGACGAAAAATCCTTGATTGCCGTAAAGGTTTAAGCTACACAGGAGGTTAATGGTAATGAAAAATGGCATTCCTTGAAGGAAGACCATCCTCACCTGCCCCAGTCCTCTTTAGGTTTAAATAATTTTTTTTAAATATCATCCCATGGAAATTTATGCCCCACGAAACTATCGACGAGCAAATGGAATTTCTCGTATTGTGTTTGTGTGACAACAAACAAGACAACATGTGTTTGAGATAATTCTTTCAGATAATGCTCCTTCCAATGCAATGCTCAGATTCCTATACTCCAGCGGATCTATAGATCTATGTGTAGGCCGAAAGTGAACGAGAGGAAGCCAATGCTTTTCCTATACAATCCTCTCTCTCTCGTCCTTTGTACTACATATAAACTGGGAGCAGAGAAGACAAGTAGGGTCAACAAAAATCAGAGGTACAGACTTTTACACAACTACCCACTCCTACTACTACGATTATTCTTACTACTACACAAACTACAAACATAGAAAGCATCCATAATGCTAAAGGTTCCTCGTGATGAATTTTTTCTATATCCTGCGTCACCAGCACCTTCAACCGCTCCATCATACAAACAAACACATACTTTCATTACATCCCTCTGCAGCTCCTCAGTTCCTACATATCTATATCTAAACGTACGTTTCTTAGCTTCTTTTTACCCGCTCCTTCTATCACATTCTGCAATGTCTATCTCATACACCTCACAATGTCAATACGAAAATCTTCTACCATTCAAATGCATTCCAATAAGAAAGCTCTCGCATGAATAATAAACACAGGAGCGTACAGAGCTGGAATAAAGTTTAAGCTCCCACTCAACATATACCAACCATGCCAAGATCAAGTCTAAAAATATATTCTCAATATTTATGTACATAGCAACTTGACATAAATCACAGTCCTTTCAACTCAGCATTCATAAAAATCCTGCTAAATCTGCATTAATTAATTCTCGAAACCCTCATTCTATTATCGTATGCAGTGAGGACAGCATTAGCTCACTATAAAATAATACTTATATTTGAACCCAAGTAGGAATTTCCACTCCAGCTATTTTTCCTTTGACCGGAGCTATACTACTCCTATCTTAATGAAATATTAACCTCCATGAGCTCAGGGCGTATAGTTATACAACCTTTTGTAGTTCCAGAAACTGCAACTGATTGAAGATAACAGTCTCTCCAAACCATTCCAAATGAAAATAATTACTTCAAATCAATAAATAATTATTTAAATTTAAACCAAAATTACTAAATTATTCAAAGTTTAAGCTGAGCAATGAATCTTGTCATCGCGAGCAACAGATGTTGCACTACATATTTTTAGCCCAAAACTTGGCAATTATTAGTGAAGTGAGTAAATTGGAATTGTTGAAGGAACTTTGTAAATGTATAAATCTCTTTACATGATAAAATGTGCTAGTAATTATAAAATGGTAGCACGGACTGTTGAAAAAATAAAAGTTGTTTTTCCAAAGAAAAACAGCTTGAGGAACGGAAGGTTGAATGGAAGGGTAAGTTGAGGTGCTCATTGAAACAATAGATGGTCTCATGTCTAGAGTCTGAGAGTGAGGTTGAAAAGATGTTGTTTGTCTATTGGATGGGTCTAAAAAGGATAAACTGATATAAGCGGGATAATGATAGGTGATGAAGATAGGGAAGAGAGAGAGATAGAGACGGAAAGTAGGCGCATTTAATGTAATGAATAAATGCAAATGTGACAATGTAAATGAGGAGGATGCGACGTGGGTAGGTGCCTTTAGAGCCATTGGTCGTGGACGTCCACGGCCTCGCCCATTCTCTTTACATACTCACAGACACACGGACTACTATGCTGAGCTGACTGGGAGTGAGAGTATGGAAAGAGAGAGAGAGCGAAAGAGTGAAGGCCGTCGAAACAGTGGGTTCTTTGGGCTTAGGAAATCCTATGTATATATATATATGAAGTTGAGTGAGACGGAGAGCTAAAGAGTTTGTGTATGTATATGTGAATCTATATAATATGTGCCGTTGGTAACCACTCCGACGGACTGACTACTCTTCCCAGAGCCCCTCATCATGCCCCTCTCTCTTGCATAACCTTACGCTAAGATAATTAAAACAACGAATAGGGCCCGCTTTGATGAATCTGGGATTCTCCTGAGTTGAGACCGACCCCATTGGTTGCTTAAGTTAAAGATAATGAACACGTGGTTCATGCGCGTCCTCTCCGTCTCGATTTTCGTAATTAATATCTTCACTCTAATTTAGTCCTGAGAAGGCCGTGCTGTAGAGCGAACGTGCGAAACTTTTCTTCCGACTCCAACCAGACTCGTGCTCGTCAACAGTAACTATATACCACTACTACTACTACAACTCCGCTATTACTACCACTACTCTCTCGTACGCGACAAAAACTTCTCTCTCTCTCTCACTCACTCGCTTTTACACACACACATAAGAGAGACACAGACCGAGAATCCAACCAGGGATATATGCTGTGCAAAGAAGTGGCCCAGTAGGAATATCATCCTTGTATTTTTCTCCTCCGACTAATACTTTGTTCCTTACTCTCTTCCTCGCTTCTCCTTTCATCCTCCTTCTAAAACAACTGAGTGTGTGTATGTGTGTGTGTGTCTTTCTCACTCCGTACTCTTCTTCTCCATTCGTAAAGGAGGAAAAAATATACACGAGATCGAGATACCCAAGAGTGTTGTGCCATTCGTATGATTGTCCAAGCAAAAACATCACGAGTGTTTTGACATTTACATATATAAGAATTTTAGAGAAGGTTGGAGTTTGGTGCAGTATAGTTTGTGGACATTGTACATTTGTATGTACAATTATAATAATTACCAGCCATACTATTTTAGCCAAGCTATAATTAAAACTTTAAAAAAAAATTTAGCTGTAATTAATCAACTTTTTGAGAAAAAAAATCGCACATTTAATTGTTACTTTTTAGTGTTGTTATTGTTGTAGTGAGAGGAAAATTAGTAATTATCTGTGACATTTGAGAAACATTAGCTTTCACTAAATATTTCTAGAGAGTTATTAATTGTAAGGTGGTAATTCTTAAGAGATTTCTCCAAGTGAATTTTTAATATATAATATAGGTGAGCTTGATTTTAATGTTTACTTTCAATATTTTGGTGGTAACCCCAATTTGACGACCCTCTACGGTTTCATATAGGATTTACTCCCAGGCTTTTGAATTGATACTTCCAAGGTTTTTAATTAAGAGGCGATAATTTTCCTCTGACATCTACATCTACACCCCAATTGCTCATGAGTTTTTTTTAAAGCACACATTTCTAAAAGGATATGGGCTACATTGATTCCTCAGATAGATAGGTATGTGTAGTAAATTGTGAATGAAGTGACTGGAAATTGGTATTCCATGTGCTTGTAAGCGTATAAGTATATTCAGCATTGGGATTCCTAGGGCTTGACAGGTGGGATTACTCAAGCACCTGCAAATCATTTAGATTTTTTTTCTGTGTCTCCCTCTCTCTCTCTATTGCTATTTGTCTGTTGTCCCTGAGATGAGCTATATGTTGATCATCTTGATTACTTGGTGGTTTCTCTTAATAGAGGGATAATTGCTGCTGATGTTTATCGTTCATTAAGTGAAGGTAGTAAGGAAGGTGAAACATGTATGGAATTAATTATTATGAGAAAAAGTATCTAGGATTTTTACGTCTATTAGACATGAAATTATAAAGAAAAGGAAAAGTTGAGAAAAAATGATCAACAATTTTTTAAAAATAATTTTTGGATTTGAAAAATCTCTATTGTTTACTATAGGGGAGATATATAGAGGGCATGAGAGCTATGAATAGGAAATCTCACTCTTACTGGGCTTATTTTTCTCTACATTGTAGACAGTGAACTTGTGGGGAAATTGAGTGCCAGTATCAATTTTAACGTCACTGTCGTCTCCCTCTGTGTATAGTTATGTTCTGTATATAGATACTTATAAAGCCTGCTACGATTAACTCTCCCTGTGTAAACTGCTCAGTAGGTCCAACCAACCTGTCCTGACTCTTAGCTCTTTAGTTGTGTATCTGGAGTAGTAGCAAACTGTACGGATGTGTAGCTCTTGGAAAAGTGAGTCCTGAGCAAGCACGTAACTTCCCAATTCTGTCAAAAGACAACAACAAAAACAAAATACCTATACATAATGTGTGAAAGGATCTTATGGAATATACCATGACATTCAACTGAAAGCTGACAGTCTTGAGAAAATTGCAAAAAAAACTTTTCCTTTTTTTTGAGGGGGAGAAATAGTTTCGCACATGTATCCTCAAAAAATTTGTGCTCCTCATATTTATATATTCAACAATGCTTTCCCTCATATAACTCCTTACCACTTAAAAAATATATTCGAAATCCCAGCACGTCCAATTACAAGCAATAATATTGGAATTGAAAATTTCTAAATCGTTTTTAAATTACAAAAACTTAATCAAAATTTTTAATTCAACAATTAATTTATTATTTCAAATTAATTTATATCTTCAAATTCCCAAAGGATCCATCCCCTTCAGAGCAGATAATATAAGAGAAGTGAAAAAAAATAGTGACCTAAATTTAGTCAGCAAATCCGTACAAGAGAGTTTTTATTATTACAACCAACAAAAATAGTTTTGTTCAAGGAAATTATTAAACTAATGTGGAATGTCATAAAAACTGGAAATTGGTCCGATAGGGAAGTTATAAGGTTGGAGTGGGTGTAAATTTTCTGAGCAATAATTATTATTACTATGGAGTAATGGGTCAGACTAATTTAACTTGTTGTTAATTGATTGTTCTAATAAATTTCTGCATTTTCAATTCCAGTGGAAGAAGAAAGCCATTCATATATATAAAAAAAGAAGAGTGTGGAAATGAAAGGAAGACTGGTTAAGTGATTACATTGTGTTGTTTTCTCTCTCCTTGAGACAAAGTGAGGAAAAGAATTATTTCACACCGAACACCGAGAGAGAGAAAAAACCTCGGGTTTTATAGTGCATACCTAGATTGAGACTATTGAAGAAAAAAAGAGAGAACCATTGACTATGTGTATATGTGTGAAAACTCAATAGCTAACAATAATTTGAAGTGACAGGGAGAAAACCTTTATCGTGGAACATTCACCCGGCAATATTTCCTCCTGTGTTGATGGTCAATGTAAGTGTTTACTGGCAAAACCGAAAGAGAGCACACGGAATCTACATTTTTAATAGCCTTGTGGTAGGAGGAAAAAGGACTACAAGTACGTTTTCCCTGTGAGTGTGGATATATATTGTGAACCATTAAGATTATATGATAAAAAAACTAACCTACGTAGTAAAGTGCGGCGCTCACTTAAAGCCTTTCAAAAATTCTTTGATGTTATACATTTATGTACACACTTATACAGTACATCCACAACATATTATTACATAAGGTAAAATAAAAAGTGCATGTATATCAAACAAGTGTGCCCTCACTCTCCACTAACGATTGTTCTTAACTATTAGCGTCACAATATATTTTACCCACCCTGGAAAAAAAATTAAATAAAAAAACAAGAACGTCGTACCGAAAAGGTACAGAGAGAAATTCTCACACAGGTATTTATATTTACATAGTGAGAAAAAGAAAAAGAAGAAGAAGAAAAAATTAATGTACACATATTATTCGCTCCATTTTACATTGTACTATAAACAGCCCAAGCTAATATAAAAGTTGCCAAGTAAATTGTTATATTGTGCCAGTAAGCGTACATATACATAGTGACGAGAAGGAGAAAAAAAACTTTGAAGGGGGGAAGAAAAATACATTAAATCATAATAATCATAATAATAACCATAGCTACTTAGATTGAATGAACATAATAATAGAAAAGTGAACTTTTAACACAAAAAAACTTTGCGTACTATTTACGGACACGTATACAACACACACACGAGAGAACATGCATGGAAAAATCCTCATCATTTTCCAACTCTGGAGGTTCTTGATGAAATGTAACCGGAAACTCTGATAAAGTTCGTGTACGACGTATATGTATTATATTGTATACATAAAAAAGTGACAGTAGCCATTTTCAACATACACACACCTCTCTCTCTCTCTCTAAAAATTGTGTTAGATATACATACATGTTTTGAAAAAAAAACAAAGCTATATATGTAAAGCAAACACCTTGATAGGGAGACGACGACAAAAGATAGAAAAAAAAGGAATATAATTCTTCCCATGGCTACACTCTTATCCAAGAACCTCATCCTCCTGTGAGTGAGTGGAAGTCTGTAATTTCATTTATTGGCTGCTCTCATTAAAAAATAAGGTAAGGATTCTCCTTAAATGCTAACTATTATTCTAACTACAGCTGCATGCAAATAATTTCCCCTAATTTTAAGGCTCTCTAATGAGAATTCACAGCAATTACACAATTTTCACTGCTCAGAAGAGAGAGCAATTTTATTACTTGGCCTCTGTCACGCACAAAATACTACTCTCTAGACTTACCTTTCATTTACGCTCCTTCTTCTTTTCTCACAGACTATTACAGCCAATAGGCTTGAGTTATTTACTAGTAATTTTCCCACCAATAAGCTCCCTCCTAATGGCTTTTTATCCCCCTGGCATCATAGGAGTACCTTTATTTTGACAATGGTCATCTCTCTATTTATTATTATTATCATGTAAAATCCACTAAAAAGACCACCAAAAATCACTCTTAGTCGGTGATAAAAAAATATCCAAGTATCTCTATACATAATAAAAAAACCTACATAATAGGAATGGAGGTTAAATGGGGAAAAAAGAAGAAAGCAAAAAGGTAAGAGGAATTCCAGTGCTCGGGCGGAAACATATCAAATATCCGTTTGTGTTGACATGATCTGACGAACTGCAATGTAAGGATGTAACCCACCAAATGCATTTAACTTCTCGGCTTTTCTTTTCTCTCTTACTTTTTCTCTCAGCTGAAGAGAGAGAGAGAGAGAGAGAGAGAGAAGAAGAGTGAAACTGGGAATCTTCTTCTCATCTCTTCACTACAATCTCTACGAGGTCTAAAAAGCTTGAAAGTTATGTAAGAAAAGATAGGGAAGGTTCAGAGAGCTTGAGAGAATATCCTCCCTTTTACAAGCATTACCATTAGAATGGTTACAATTTCAAACGCTCTTATTTCCTTCTATTTACATATAATGTACTTGATATTGCTGACTTGAGCATTGGTCGTACTGGAGTAGTTTAACATTTTATCTTGTTTGTCTTTTGCGACAGCAAATATGATTCAAGTTTTACAAAAATGTACAAGAATATAAAAAATCCTGTACTCTCTGGTGATTACTCGGGTTCCTCTTGACTGGAGAGAGAGATTTTTTTGTAAAATCCAAGAAAGCTAAAGGAAAGATCAAAGCGTTGGAGGTGTGGGGAAGTTGAAGGGTGTTATTTTCTTGAATTTCTACTTTTGCATCGTGTAAAATGGACTATATCATTATTATTCAGAGGAGTTTTATAAGGTTAGTTACCACTGTAAGTAATACTGGAGAGGAGTAATAATATTTGGTTGTACACTATTTTTCCTATATGGTGAATGAGGATATATTACATAATAGTACATACTTATTGGTATCGGAGATGGGAAGATGAAGTGGAGTGGTGGGATATAATAGCGTGAGATAAATGGTTGATTGTGAAGGAAGAGTTGATGCATTGGAGACTGTGGTAGTCATTCTAGCATTATGGATTGTACGGTGGGTATTATATTTGTGGAGATGCTATATGATCAGGATGGTAAAAAAATGTATAAGTAAGTGTGAGAGTCGGAGGAGATGGTAATATGTGAAGGTGGAGTGTGTTGAAGGAAGAGCAAGTATATGTGCATTTATGATGAAGGGATAGTAGAGCATGTGTTTTTGGCAAAAATGTTGAAATGATGTGGCCCATGTGCCCGGTTGAGGTAAGATTGTTAGGGAGTAGTGTGGGGTTTAACAAGTTGCTCTGACTCTGAGTGAGGCTACACATGGATGGGATATGGTTGAGAGATAGAAGTGAAGTGACGATGGAATTGAGGATG
The DNA here is from genome assembly GCA_034693705.1 of Spatulosminthurus flaviceps. Classification (NCBI taxonomy): domain Eukaryota; kingdom Metazoa; phylum Arthropoda; class Collembola; order Symphypleona; family Sminthuridae; genus Spatulosminthurus; species Spatulosminthurus flaviceps. The sequence goes on along the minus strand of JAQFXU010000003.1, from coordinate 161,343 downwards.
CGAACAGTGTGAGTAGAAAGTGAGGGTTAGCGAGTTAGAATAGGATGGCAGTGGCGCTTTGAGCTTGATGATTATGATTTGCTGTGTCGTTATTCCTTCTTTAGTTTGAGATGGTTGATTCTAAAGCTGCCCGTTTTCGTGTGCGCTTTCGGTTTCACGGGACACGACGCAATCGCAGTCATTATCCCAAGCCCCGCATTAATTAGGACCTCAGTCGATCGTCATGCAAATAGCAAGACTTTGCCTCACTCAAGCAGTCGATGGGAAGCTGCACATCCACGCGGACGGCTCTTTAGTTCCTAACTTACCATAATACTTAAACTAAACGTCTGTTTTTTGCCTCGAATCCTATCCTGTGTACAAAGTGTGTGTCCACCTCTCACCTTTCGTAGTTTTCCAATTAGAGACACTCAGGATGGTGTGTTATCAACGTTAATCAATAATTCTGTGTTGAAGTTCAGTGTTGTCAACAACTCCATGGGCTAAACTTAAACAACAAGAACAAGTTACAAGCAAACAAAAACTACTACTATTCCTAGTACTACTACAACTACAACAACAAAAACAACAACTTTCTATAGAACAAATTCAATTAATATTACGTCTCTTGTATAGATATAGTCAAGTTTTTCTCCTACAACTACTACAATTGTAGTGGTAGTAGTAGATGAGACAAAAAAAAGTCTGTCTATTTCAACTCCTTTTACACACATCTTGGAATGTAAAGACGTTGAGGTAACCTTTTCAAATTACAACTCTTCCTTACCACTCACTTTTTATCTCTAATGCAGAGTTCAAACCAGGATCAGTTGAGTGAATGAATGAGTGACAAAAAAACCAAGTAGTCCCCGAAACTACTTGACATATGAACATACGGAGAGAAGAACAAGGGTTATTTTTTTCTTCCATGGAACATATCTACTGACATTTATTCAGAATTTTTTCCAAACTTCACACAACATTATAAATTCTCTTTTTCACATTCTATTTTCTATATCTCACCCCTCTCCCTCTCCCACTTACAACTTAACAAAGAAATTTTTCAAAGGAATTGCTTTATATATGAGATTTTTTTTACAAACAAAGAACCGACTGAACACACTATAGATTTTAGTGACATATAAATACAGGTTTGAGTATCCGTCATACAGAATTCCATCCGCGGCTGAGACTCACTACTATAAATATGTAGATACCACATAATGAGAATAGTTTTTTTTCTGGTAGAACGGCGCAGTTGATTTGCATGGCCAATCTACTTGGAGTTATGTGTAGGAAGAAATGTATGGTTGTATAGTAAGATTGCACACATAACTTCCCTCCCAAGAAAGGAGGAAAAGACGAAGAGAGGAGGAAGAAAAAAACGTAACTTGCTTGACTTAATTATTTCCTCACGAAAAGACACGAGACACCCACGAAAATGATTTCTTTTGCAGATTTAGACAATTTACTGAGTTTTTCTTGGTTCTTTTTAGAGAAAAGGGAAGAGAGTGGAAGGAAAACACGAACGATCTAGAAGCCGAAAAGAAGGAAACTGAAAGCTTCGATAAGTTTGCGAGTCTCAAAGGCTAGGTTTTTAGGTTGAGGCTAGTGTGTAGTCAGTCAGTCGACAAGAGAAGTAGTCCAGTGAGCATAGTGTGCGTTCGCTTCCTTCCTCTCTCTCTCTCTTCTCTGTACACTCATAAACGTGGGAGAGTTAGAGAGTAGCCTAACTTGGCTGGTTGTTTCATAAGGATTGGTGAGTGTGGTCTTTTACTACACTTGGCCTCATGTGTTTCCTTCCCTCTTATACATGACCAACGTGTGCGTAGGAAATATATAGGCAGACTGTATATATCATGAGAATGCAATTGCAGTAGGGGAAATGTTTTCTACCAATGGCCGGGGAACTTTTCCAAAAATAAACCAGAGAGAAAGAGATACGAGAAAAAATATCCCGATAAAACCAAACACGTTGGTCAAAGGCTTACAACTTATAATTCTCTCTCTCTCTTTCTACCCCACTACTTTACACACAGATGGAATGTGAACTCAAGCATACATTACGTTCCGTGATGAGTCAGTAGTACGAAAATACAAGTCATAGAAGGCTATTATAACTCCTTCCTTTTTACCATTGCTGAGGAAACCTTATAGGCGACAGGAGTTTTTGAATAATACAAGAGGAGAAATGCACATGTTGTTCTTTATATAGGATTTACACACATGTAATATATATTTACAAGCTAGAGTCATGTATTGCAAAGGAAGGTGTAATGTATAGGAGTGTAAACACATGTGTTCCAATCCACTGCTACAACCACTGTACACACAAAACTATAGGAGCAAAAGGGCAATCAGTTACACTTGAGTCAAAAAGCCTCATTCATTCCTTACTATATATAGTATATGTGTTTGGAGGGAAGCTCACTCACTCAGTGAATATATGAACGAACCTGCATATGTAGATAGATATAGAGTGACCAGCGTGTGAATAATAATTAGTCGAGAAATTAATAGCAGGGTTGGTGGTCTTTTGTTGATTTTGGCAGATCAGACAAGTGTTGTCCTATACTTGTGCTATGGATGCAACGCACACATGTTCTCAAACATTATGTAATTTTAATCCCACCAAAAAAACAACAAACAACAACAATTTACAACTTGTTTTAAGAAAGGACCAGTAAAAATTTAGAGTTTGTACTGTTATTCATGGATTTCCTAGAACATATAGACTGTTCAGTATGAGTAGTAGTTGCAGTGCTCTCAAATCATCCTACATGTAAATGATGTTCCTATTTCACCTGTGTGTTTCGTGTCAAGTTCCTACAACAGTTACTATTACTATTACTACTACTACTATTAGTACTACTACTACTACTATTGCAACGGAGGCCGATGCACAAGATACACAACTTGTACTGCCACCAGATGCACTCAAATTTATGTAATGTTCTGATGCTATAGATATCTGGCCTTGGCTATTTTCTCCAACAAGGTAAGCATATACGTATCATAGCCATGTGTGCTATACTCTACAAGTACAAGCTGTTCCAACAAATCCGCCTCTCCTAGTCTAATATAAGGAATGAGTTAGTAGTACCTTCTCTATTTGTAAGGTATATACTCTATATTTGAGTATAAATACATTTATAGAAGCCACATTTTCCCTTGTAAGTTGTTTGATGCTCAGAATGCAGGAACCCCTATAGAGGAGCAATGCACTTGCCCTACATTGTGTATAGCACCATTAATACACCCGAACGTATTATAGTGGGAGTGCAAAGGTAAGTACAGTGTACTAACATCCTTGCAGCATGTAATCCTTCCCAAGAATCTTGGCCATGGTTAGGGTAGACGCACGCACACAATCTCCTCTCCTATAATTCGCGGTTTATATTCCTAAAAAGGCCAATCCGCCAAAGCTCCACTGTCCTATACGAAAAGAATGGGAAGGTAAGCTTGTAAAGGCAGAGGAAGCTTACAATAAAATTATCGATGGATTACCTTTTTCCTTGAGAAATAAACTTGTCAGTAGTATTGGTGGTGGTAGAAAGGAAAGAAAACAAAAGACAAACAAATAAAACACATTGAATATCATGGATAAGTTGGAGGGTGGGAAATAAAGGCTTAGGAAAAATTGAAAAGAAATCGGACCGTGAAAGTGAGTAAATATAAAAGTTTTTACATGTACAACTTCTCTACAAGGTTGACTAGAGTGGGTGGGTTGATTTTATTATTTGTTTTATTTGATATGACTCGAGCAGTGCTTTAGTCCTGGAGAGGGAAAAAGATAGGGAGTGTGGATAGGATATGAAATGCTATTTGGTAAATTAAACCTGGAGATATCCAGGATTTTCTTGCTTTTTTCACCATGTATTATTATTTTCCCCGGCTGAGCTTTCCTCGTCAACCAGTCTCATGTATATCAGTTGAGTTAGTTAACTAATTTGTAAAAGACAGTATTTTCGAGCTTGGTTGAGAGAGAGAGGAGGGAGTTTTTCGAGAGGTTATAGAGGAGAAATAAGAGAAACAGTGTAGTTATGTGTTAGAAAGCAAGGCTACATCAAGTCCTACTGGTTGTAGTTGTAGCTGTGTGTGTATACTGTATTGTAGGAGTTGAAACTGTACGTTAGTTGTGGGAGAAAATCCTCTCCCCATTTTAATCTCATGCCATCATCAGCACTTCACCGTTTTTTCGTGGTAGTATCCCATTTCCTCCTCCGAGTCAAATGTGAAGCACTCAGCTCGAGGTTTTTTCGTGCTTTGGGTAATTAAGCAAGCTTTGTTCGCTGGTTGGGCTCATTTTTCCCAACCAGTGTTCTCCTTGAGAGAACTAGCCTTACGAAATAACATGAGCATACATCAGTTTTAATCACTCTGTGTCTCGATCCATTCTCTAATCTACACCGCAGTATATCACCCTTATGCCCGGCCATTAAGACAAATAACCCGAACTCTGAGAGTTGCACATTACACACTTCACGTTCCGCATGTGCTCTGCCCTTATAAAGACGTGTCAGCCCTTGGTTTCTCTTTCTCTTTTACTACTAGTCGCTCCATATATATTAAGATATATATATACATATGTGCAGGAATACTAAAAGTAAAAACTTTGGGTGGCAAGTGAGGCAGGAGGAGGCCATAAGCATAAGGAGAAAAACAGGCGGTCGGGAAAACTTGTAGCATCAAAATTCGCTTTTCTTTTTATAAGTAAGTAGGAACGATTGCATAAGTTGGCTTCCCTCTTTTTCTCTCTCTCCTTCCCTTTCTGAGTCTTTCTCCTTCTCTCACTCCTCCTTTCCAACTCTCCTTGTAGCCCGCTCATTTCCACCCGAGCAAAGATAGCATGCCAGCCAGGGATTAGTTTTTAAGCTTTTGATAAGTATAATTAAGAAAGTTGAGTGATTTCAGGTGGGCTTTTTTTCAATGTATTTTAATTAGTGAGATGTTTATTTGGGTGAAGAAATGTTAGTATTCTGAACATAAAAGAGGCAGGAAGGGGTTGTTTTTCACAGCGTATAGTTTTGCTCTCGTCATGTCTGTCCTCCTCATGCACACACACACATACACACACACGAGAGAAGAGGTAGTCGTGGTAGGCTCTCTTCCATGTGAATTTAAAGATATAGGCTAGGGAAAATCAATATAAGGTTGACAGCATAGGTTATGAAGGCTGCTAAGGAGTGTGTGCTGGAAACCGGCGGCCTTTTGTCATCGGGCCCCCCTAGACTAAACCGCGTAGCGCCGTTGCCACGCGAGACGGTGCATTTATCGATTTTTTTCTTTCTCTTTTTTTTTTTTTTTTACTTTTTTTTTCTCTCTCTCTCTCCTACCACTTCATTCGCTTATGTAGCAAATGCCTTTTCCCCTCATCTGCAAAATGTTCCTTCTTTTTTCTACTTACTTTTGAACTCTCCTCTGCCAGGAGAATCTAACATATGCAAGAGGTATTAAATGAAATGTCATAATGAAGAAGACATGGTCTTCCAAGACTTGCTCATACTTTTTGTCATGTGCTTTTACCTTTTCAAAGTGCATTAAGCTCGGAGTTATCAACTTTGTTTCTTCTCTTCCTCGTCTTCCTAGACTTTTCACAACTAATAGAGTCACAAAGATGACTTTCAACTTGCCATGCAAAATCTCCTGAAAAGACATGACTTTTTTCCCTCCTTCTTCTCTCCTTTCTCTCTCCAACCCTGAGAGAGGATTGGAGAAGAGATTCTCCCCAAACACATTGAATTGCACGCACTCCTCAAGTCCTACTGGTTCATTGTAGCTTCCCACCATCACCTTTCCGCTTGTAGTTGTGTGTGTATCCTGAGCTAAATTGAAAAAGAAGCTATAAATTTCCCTGGCTTATGAGAGAAATTTGAAAAATAGACCCTTTTTGAATTTAGCCCACGTTAGATAGGTTGACAATGGGCCTCCCTCACTCCACGTACAGAATGTTTCAATAAGCTGGTTTTTCTCTGTATGGTCGGGTTCTGGGAACTCACTCACAGTGAATTAGATCAAAGTTCCTGGTTCATTATTTCTATTTCTTGTTGCTGATTATGGTTATTGATTCCGGGGTATCTTCTTTCATACAATGGGTCTCTCTCTCCCGGGTTATTTCCCATAATATGAATTTTGAAGAATAGAAAAACTTGGGTTCCGCAAGCGAAGAGTCGTGTGTGTTATGTTCCGCCAAATAGGGGATTCCTCTCTTACTCACTAACCAATAGCTCATATTGGTTGGCTTTGTGCATGACCATTTGCCTAACCAACCCGGACGGAATAACATGTACTGGCCTTGTAGGTACATGGATGTACGTACAAGTGTAGCTACATATGTAAAAGTGAAGTATATGGGGAAATGAAAGGAGAGAGTAATACGCTTATGGACACATGTATTTCAGAGGGAATGATATGCCAGCTGCCTATGCATATGTGTACGTAACTATGAGAAAAAGTGTGTGTAGTAATAATACATGGACAGTACAGACCTTCATTGGTTTATACGAGCAGAAATTAGTATCGATTTATTAATGGCATGAGATAGTCGGCGTTCTGCCTTTGGCCATAAAAATAGGGTAGTCAGTTGGATAACAGTGGTTACGCTAGTACATTCGTCCCAATAATGTTTTCCCATGTGGTAGACCCATGAGATGACACCGACCTGTCTATACTTAAATCCATACTGCAACTCTCTCCTCGCCCTTAATATGGCCGTCGAGGAATTCTCAAGGTTTTTATATTCCTCCTCAAGTCACCGACAACAATTGTGGGAGTTATCAACTCCTGCTTTTTTCCTTCCTTTTTACTTTTCTCTCTACAATGTTGACAGGTTGTTCTCACATGAAGAGAACAGGACACCCACGGGAGAGTCGTAGATTCCTACTTGTGATATTCCTAGCTTTGTTTTTTACCTTGGCTGGAGCCAGATATATTTGAAATGAGTGTAAAATTGAGGAGATTTCAAAATCAAGATCAATTATTGGTGAGAATTTTATTGTGCTCGATGTTTCTCTCTCTCTCTTTCTCCTGCTCAAATGATTTTATCGTTCGACTATTGAAGAGAGGGAAGGCTGAATGCAAGCAGATTGTCATGTGGTAATATTTTACCTTCACGTCCACGTGTGGTTAATCAGTCACGCGATTCTTACATACACCTAAGCCTTATAATAGTCAGAGTTTGGGTTGCAAACCCTTCTTTTTTACTTTGATGTATTCCTATTTTTTTTTCTCGCTCTCTCTCTCTCTGTCTTGCTCTCCATTGCCGACGTCCTGTAGTCTCCATATAGTAGATACATACAAGGGGTAAAGATTAGTCGGAACATTAGCTTTAGCTACAAACGTGAAGTGCATGTGTCACTTTGAGTCCTTTCTCTTACTTTGGCCAAGCAATGTAGTAACTTTTAGGGAGGTATTCATCATGCTCGTGATTATTGTATTCCTATTGTGTTTTTAATAAAGTCGCTTTACATTCACAGCTTGACCACGGAGGTCCGTCTATCACAGGCTAGTACATAGCTTGTATTGGTCCTCTATATTTTATCTATCCTTATCACACGTAATTATATATGTTCTACTATTATGTACGCTGCATTTCATTACAAGCCTGTATGTATCCAGGGTACGCTACATACGTATCCTCTTGGTGAATAGACATTTTTACAATGAAAGTATAAGAAAAATATTGTAATAAGTATTAGCTGGACGGTAAAGAACGGAAAACCTATGGAGTGTCACGATGATGAGTGAAGTGACGTGTAATTTTTGGTTCCAATAAACTCCTCTGTGAAAAGGTTGATTTCGTAAGAGATATATACGTAGGAAAGCAGAGTAATAATAAGATTGACTCGTATCAAGACCATGGCATGGTATGAGCAATGCTCGTCCTACGTTTCTATCGGTAAGATCAATGAACTTGTACTACATAGATTTTAACCCTGAAAATCCATCATTCTTATATGTAGCATGCATTTCTTATAGCAATGAGTCTTCTCTGTATACGTAATTATCAGTATTACAGCGTGTATGGAGAAAGGTACCAAAGAAATAGCAAGGAAGCATTTTATTTACTTTTCCTATGCGTAGCTCCTATGAGTTGATTCTATAGATAGGGAATGAATGGTAGAATGTACATGAGGTAAGTATATATATAAATATGCAATATATGCATGGGGTCTGTATATATAATATGTACTTTGAGGGTGTACACTCTCTTCATGTATATTAGCTCTGCATATGAGTAATGGGAAGATGGCTTGAGAGAAGACGGTGTTGGCTCGTCGGTTTGGCCAGCTAGAACTCATGGACGAGTGAGCGGGCATTATTGCGTTTCCCCCACCCGAAAAAAAAATCGAAAAAGGATGTCGACTTTTCTTTATTATTATCTGTTCATATCTCCTTGGGAGCCTGGAGGTGACGGTATCTATTAGTTTGGGTTTATTAGCCGGGAGCGGAATGAGAAAACGACTGTTTGCTTTTGTCTTGAAAGTTGGGGAAATGACGCTGATGACAATGTGTTGGTCTCATCGTCTCTAAGTCGGATGATGATGAGAGGGAATAGTAGGAGTAAGGGATCATTATCAGAAGACTGACCGTTAAAGAGAAAGAAGCTTTCTTTTATCTCATCCACGAGCTTGTGATTTTCGTCTTGCTTCTTTCGCTATTCTTCTTCCACTTCTTCTACTACCTCTCATCCTATATCTTATTCCCTTTACCTACACACAAATCATACTGACCGTCGTCACTCAGACCAAATGTGAGATCATCCTGAATTTTCTAAATGCTCTGGGTTTATCTTCTCCAAGCAGTTGCTCTTTCTTACGCAGATTCCCCTTCCCGAAGGTACACTATAGAACTATATATAGCTATAGATTCCTATAAAAGTCTCTGTAGTATAAAAGCCATTGAATGAGACTCTGATGTCCGGGGAATTGACCGATGCAGTTCGTTGTTTGAGTTCTGTCTGTCAGGTGCATTAATTTAAATTCTCAAGTTTATTAATCAAAATTTTAATGCTTTAATCAGGGGATTTTTTTGTGCACGCTCCTCAGGATATTAAATTCTTATCAAGACAGTACACTTGGAGTATGGGAAGGGTTGGATTATTTCCAAAATAATTATACAATTTTGCAATAAAATTTTGTGAGGAAAAAATCCTGTTTTAACACTTGTTTTTTTCTTTGTCTGGCCCTTTAAATGAATTTGATTAAATAACTATGCTCCGGAGACGTAATGTCTGGCACATGCATTGATAACAGGAATGAATTAAAACTCGTAATAGGAATGGGCCTGTATTTAATTTATGGGGGTGGTTGACAGTATAGGTTTTGTTAGGGAGGCTATGAAATCAGAACTTAAGCTGATTTACCAGTTTAATTATTTACAAGTACAAAAGGGTATAGTGAAGAGAAAGGAGAGGTAGGAAGGTTGACATCTGTAATAAGTTTTTGTAGCTCCGGGTGAGTTCCAAATGGCTTCTGGTGGTTGGTAATAGTAGGAATAATTACAATCAAGTGATTTTGGAAGCCTGCGGACTCTCATTTTTGCATAGGCCTGTACTTGGGGTGAGGGCAAATAGATGGTGTAATTTATGGTGCAAGGCCAGTCTGACACACAGAGCAGTGTATAGGATATCCCTGGAGATTAGCTGGGCTCTCTGATCCTAAGGGATGATGGAGTATCAAGAGTGGAGTGAGAAGTATTTTCTCTGAGAGTATTCTGGGTTTGTAGCACGGATGGTCAGTGGTTTACCAGAGCATTGGAAAAAGCTAGACATCAACTTGCTTCAATGAGCTGTGTTCACAGATCTTGGTACTTGTTGGTGGTTGTTACCCTCTCTGTGCTTTACTAGGATGATTCCGGTGTGGAAATCTTGTGTGAACCTCCAATAACGTGTTACATGATGGAACATGTGTCTGAGTTTGTCCTCTCCTTTCCTTTTCCCCGACCGGCCAGGAGAACCGACCGCAACTTATTCCCCTTAGCCAAGTACCGAAAAGTAATGCATAAGTCGAGGCAAACGCATATGTACTTAAGTCCTCCTCGTCCTCTCTCACACACACATACACAAAAACACATACAAACACAAGCCGAAGAGCAAACTCAGCTGACCTATCAATGAGAAATCAATGGTTTGTAGTTTTGTGAAGACGAGCAATCAATATATTGACGCGGCTGTCCCTCGGATTTCTTGTAAACCTCAACTCTACTTGTTGATGGTGACCTTTAGCTCCGTACCTTCTTTACCATAATGCAACTTTTATATTGAAGCGGTCGTTCACAAGTGCGCTCCTCTCTTCCCACAACATTTACTACATACCTCGAAAAATACAAGGTCGGACGATGGTAATAGATCTGCTATGATATATATCAGGCTGGAAACTACAGCCGGACTGAAGAGTAACATTCGTAGGGAATAAGAACATAAATACAACCCTGTGTATGTGCTCATGTTGTAGGAGTTTGTATGTGCGTGTGTGTGTGTAGTCGTAGTAGACGTAGCTTGTGCAGTCGAGAATGGAAGGTCCGTGCCGCCCATACAACATAGTTGACCGACGCTTCCTCCCTTCCTTTACTATGAATGAAATTGGGTCCTTGATCTTGATCTTTCTGCTTTGTGGTACTTTTTCACTCGTTGAATCAATACTCCAGTGGTTACTACACTCCTTATGCTCTTGATACGATTTCCTAGAAATAAGATCATCTGTCCTAGAAATGTGTACTCACTCGTTATGGTCTGCCTATGCAGTTTGTATACAACGTCGCTATAGCTACATGCATCAAACTTACTAGTCCAATCTCTCTCTACTATTACTATCTCGTGCAATGCTACTACTACTGTGATCACAAGCGAGTGGAAATATTTCTCATTTTTTTCCTTTTCAACTCTCTTCCCGTACAATTCTACTCCAACCCGTACATGGTTAATCCTTCATTTACATTCCTTGTGTAGATCCAGTTAATTTGGAATGACTTTATTGTAAATAATTCGTCATAGTTGATATCTTGAGAATTTCCATCTTTCACGTAACCACTTAGACATGAGGATTTTTGAAAGGTGGATAATAAATAACATGTTGTAGTAGTTATAGTTTAAAAATAGGTTGAATTGGAGCGCAGTGTGAGGAAAAAATTCTTGTTAATTTCTCATATGGCTCTTATGTATTTGAGTGTGGAGTTTAGGGGATACTAAATAGCAATTCTTATCACATTCCATTGGGACAGATTACATTACTTGGAGGGAGGAAGCACTTAGTGTTTTAATGTATGTATGGCTTTTCAGGCTAACGGTGGTGCTATTGTCGAGGGTTTTGATGGCTATGGAATTTTGGCTATGGTGACTTTATGGCAAGTATTTTATACAGTTTGTGTGGAGTAGTAACAGGTCGTCGTCGTTGGGTCCCGCTCCATGGGAATACATATGGAGCTGTGGAGTTGTATGGGTGAGATAAATGGTGGAGTGGAAGGGAAAGAAAATTGAATAACAAGTGGTTTTTTAATGACAGCGGGTGCTTAACACCATGTTGACTTAATAATAGAATGGGAGTAATTAAAGGGAAATTAGCATGGGAGGGAAGGGAAGAAAAGTGGAATTAATTAGAATTAACCATGCATCGCGAGAGTCATGAGGGTGATGATGATCACACATACATAAGCTTTGTGTGGATAGAATGGGTGATTTAAAAAAGGAATAAACACACGTGGAGGAGTATCTTTTCGGTGATAGAGGAGGAAGATTTTGACAGAGTCAGGGGATTAGTGTAATGTTAAAGAAGGAGAAGAAGAAAGAATCTATTTTTAACTACGTAGTGGATTATTATGTACTCGTTGGTATTTAATAGCCCGAGTGATGTGCATATGTGCGTGTGCTTATTGAATTGGATTTAGAGAAATTAATGGGATGAGAATGCTTATGTATCCGTGCTTAAAGGATCGTGTGTGTGTGTATGTGTATATGTGTGTGTGTTGAGTGTAACTGTAGCTACTGCACTCACGTTTTTCCCTTCTCCTCCTCTCGTTGAGCATCTTCCTCTCTCCTGCGTCTTCCACGTTCTCTCCGTCGTCCTGGTACTGTATATGAGACCGGTTGAATGCACAGTGGTGTGCGAGGGATGATGAAAGTGTGTAGTTCGTTAACAGAAATTTTCCATCTAAAATTATGCTTAGCGTGTTTATGCGGGCAACTTGCCTAATTTTAGGATTGAGGAAAGAGAGTGCCAAAAATACGGAGATTCTTGCTAAAAATCTGTATAATTTTTCGCCATCCAATTTTAGACTTGTCTGATTCCTACGTCTCTGAATATCTTGAAACGTTCGTGCTTGGAGTAAAAATTTTTTTTTCAACTATAAGTATGTTTAATCCCATTGCTTCATTTCCTCTGTGTCTCAATCTCTCTCAACAATTTTTTAATGATGTTTCTCCCCTGATCTGCTGATACATAACTCTTGGGCTGAATGTAATTTTCTTCTCTCACCATCATATTTTATCCTTTACTTGTGACTTTTAATAATGACAATCTGCATTGATAGAGAAATACGACAGTAAAAATTAATACAATCCTCTGTGTCTCTGAATCTCCCTCTTCCCCCATATCTAACTATCTACGTACGTAGATATGCATGCATGTGGGAAATTATAGCTTCTCTTGCAAATGACACAAGGAAAAGGAACATAAGAGGAAATCCAAGGCTGGTACTGTACGGTTGAGAATAAAATGTAATCTTATGATGATGATGAGGAGGAGGAGGATGATCGGTGATGAATCGAGGGAAAGTGAGTTTTTTTGTTCCCGGATTACGTCATGAATGGCAGGTTTCCTTTAAGTAGTGACAAGTGAGAAAAACGATCGATATGTTGTGCCGGTGCAGGGGAAATGCTCATGTTTTTATACACTGCTGGGGTAGGACATCACTGGGATATTTTAACCCTGAGCATAAAAAACGAGGAAAGAGGGTTGAAAAAAAAGGAACTGTGAACCTTTTTTTTCTCTCCCTCTGTCCCTCTCTCTCTCTCTCTCGCTCTTGCATACAATTTTTAAAGCAATTGCACATAGAGCCATACACTCAAAGCTTATACTAATTTCAATGCATATCATCAATAGCCATGATTTCCATGCATACTCGCCTACAGCCTGGGTAGTGAGTAATATGGATACAAAAGGGTTTCTCCTTTTAGCTCTCCTTTCCAAAAAAGTTGCATTGGTGCATGGTGCATGCATTTGTGTGTGTGTAAAAAAAATGTAAAGCCCAGCCCTTAGTCTCTCACCCTCACTTCGCCTTCCGATACACATTTTGAGCGTGTGAAATTATTCATAAAATTCATCGCACGCCGACAGCAAGAGCAGAGCCGAGAAAAAAAGGAATTTTCCCCAACAAGATGTAAATTTAGAGGAAAAGTATGTGTGAACTTATATGGTAGTAATACTGTACTTACAATTCTCCCATGCCAATACTCCTCCAAGAAATTTCTTATAGGTAGGAGAAGAAGAAGAACAGGAAAATTTAAGGGTAAAAGCTTTTTTCTCCTCTTGTCTACCCAAGCACATGGATACAAGTGAAGTTTGTTACTTCTCTCATTTAAGTGTAACGTTTTCCCGTAACATACATGTATGCTGGTCAAGCATGGAATTGTATGTGTTTGAGTGAGAGAAAGAGACAGAGAGAGAACGTAGGAGAGAACTTGGAGCTACTTCATTACATCCCAATTCTTCTCCGCTTAAAAACAAATCCCAATTTTTCTCCTCTTCTTTTACACGCAGAGAGTGAAGGCAGGAAGAAAAGGAACGGGAAGTCGACTCTTGGGGAAGCCGAGAGTCTCTTTTCGAGGATGAGAATGTGAAGTGGAGTTTAGGCTATACTTCTCTCTCTCTCCCTCACTTACTCAGTGTGTGTGTAATGTAATGTAGAATGTAGCGCAAGTTCCAGTTCGATCTTTTCTGGTGGAGTAGTTAATTGAATAAATTCCCTAATTCCCAGCTTGTTTTCCAATGTCCGTAGAAAGCTGGAGAGATTAGAGTGTAACAGACATGCAGCTGTGATACCTTCTTCGCATTCACTGTCTGTACACTACAAGGAAATATGTATGAGTATTGGAGGGATATCTGTATATACGGAGCAAGAACCATGGAGTTTAAGGAGAAAGGTTTCTGTCTGTGTGGTTGTATTTGTGTGCTTAAGGAAGCTTTACGTGTACCACAGTACATGTCTAAGTGTGTGTGTGTTATAGACGGAGAGGGAAGGATTGGAACATTGGGCTTTTCTACCAACTCAGCTCTACTAACTCAGTCCATGTATCTATCTGACTTGTCTTGTAGTACGAGTAGTATATTGGAATCTGGACGAGTTTACAAACCAATTGCTTATATGATTTGGCGATCTCTCAAAACAAGATGGGATTTACATTGATTGATCTTATCCATAAACAGACTTTTCACAGGGCACCTCCTCCATCTCATGGAGGAACATTTTTTCCCATTGATTAAAACATGAGAAAATGGGGAAAAATTGAAAAGTGTGTTGTGGGAGGAGTTAGAGCGCGAGTCTCGAAACATTTTTTGTACTATTAATATGCTTCGTATTTTAATGTCATGTGTTTACTTGTATATTTGAATACGACTGGGGAAATCTTCTGCCACGTTAAATATAGCAATCATATTTTACCCTATGCTTAGCATACAATCTAGCACTTTTATACTTTTTTTCTACCTCTCTCTCTCTCTCTCTCTCTCTCTCTCTCTCGAAGAATTCTCTCAATTCTCACAAAATACATCCGCCTATTTCTCAATAAGAAAATACTTTGTAGGATAATCCATTTGAGCTCTATCATGTACATAAATGTACATAGGGAATGAATACCACTTATATGTAATATTTATTGGGCGTATTTGTTATACACTCATAATTTCAATGGAAGGGGAAATCTTAGTGTATATACTTTGGGTGAATATGTGTATGTAAATTCCTACATGTAGTTTAAAGGCGTTCAAAGTAATAGATTTTTGATGAAAAAGATGCTGAGCCAAAGGGCAAATGAGAAGGATTCGGATGCTAAAATGGTGTTTGGGGGCAGATGGCTGTGTTTAAAATCTTTTAATTGCTTGAGTTGCCAAAAATAGTACGTGTTTGTTCAGAGGAGTTTTTTTCATAAAAATAAAAACGTCATAGTGATATGGGGAAAAGTAGAGGGGCAGGCATATCCTTAACATTGTGTGTATGGCTTCTTATGTATCGAACACATCCCTTCTCTCTCTCTCTATGTTTACTGTCCGTGTGTTCACGTTAAAAGTTTAGGGAATTATAAGTTAAATAAGAG
Organism: Spatulosminthurus flaviceps; assembly: GCA_034693705.1. NCBI lineage: Eukaryota > Metazoa > Arthropoda > Collembola > Symphypleona > Sminthuridae > Spatulosminthurus > Spatulosminthurus flaviceps. The sequence goes on along the minus strand of JAQFXU010000003.1, from coordinate 146,057 downwards.
AGAGAGAGATGAAGTCAAGTAATGGCAGTGGGAGCTGGAGCAGTCAGAGGGTGAAAGAGGAGTCGTGTCTTGGAGGAAACATACATAATGTTGAGATTTCATGGTACATAGTAAAATTGTATCTGGTTGACGCTTCGCTGACGTTGGTAGAGTGTTTTTCCGTTAGATTCACCAGTTGGTAATTCAATATATGTGTGAGAGAAATTAACGCTTGTGGCCCATATTTTTCATGAGCTCGTCTCTTCTCTCTCTTTTCCTCACACAGACACCAAAAACTCCCGGCGCAAGAGAAGTACACGGATTAAGATGAGTATAAATTTAGAAAAAGGGGGTAACCGAAGGGCTCGCTAATTGGAATCCTAGACTTAAGATGATAATTTCCACTGGAAGCGAACAAGTCCTCGTATAATGGCTCAAATCAACTCCTTCACTCTGTCTTAGCTCTCTCTCTCTCACTCTTGCGTTCAGTAGCTCGAAGGAAAGGAAGTTTTTTCTCTTTCTTTCTCATGTGCTCACTTCTTATGCCTCTCTCTCTATACAATAACATTAACTCTCTCTCTCCACGATCGTACATATACAAGCTCTGCATACACAACAGGCCTAAGCACACACACATAAAAGCCGTGAATGCACGTAAACGCGTGGTAGCATTTTCCTCGTAACAAGTTAACGAGATTGTACATGAACCAATAAAATCAAGTAGGTAATATTTGCCTCAAGTATTTTCGCAAGATGCAGCTCTCCCTCGTCTCTGCATATTCTCACGGCCATGTTCTCCCATATACGTTGCACTTCCCTTGCACAGCTACTTCAAATGCATTCCTAAAAAAAAAATAACAAACCATTACCGGGTTGAATTTCTTTCGATTCTATCAACTTGTGAAATGAGGCTGGATGCCACGCATCCTTAGTTTTTCAGTGGGTTCAAATCATTGTTTTTTTTTCTGGAACACCCAAAAAGTTGAATTGGTGGGATATTTTCTACTGTAGGAGTGTGACACTTTGTAGCTTTGGCATTTGGGAACAGCAGTGCAAGTATTTGGAGAGAGCGAGAAGAGAAAGGGAGAAATTATAGTTGGGGACCTGTGACCATAGGCCTGTGAAGTAAATAGCTTGTTTTTCAACTCCGTCAGAATCGGTTAGGACGCTGAGCTTTGCTGGGTCAGTTATTAGATCTTGCAATCATCTAATGGGCAAATGTATAATTCATGCTGCCTATAATTCACACGGCTGACGAACACCCAGCATGCGAAAGTTCAATAGAGGAGCTGCCCCGGTGGTTTGACCGGAATCAGTGGAGGGATCCAGAGAAAAAAGGAGGAAGAAACTTAATTTTGGTGGTCCTTGGGAAACTTTTCCTCTCTTTTGGAAGCCAAGGCAATCTGATAATTACGCAGGCTTTTAATGATTCTCTATGTAGGTTTGGTAACCACACACAGAAAAATAGAAATGACCGTCTTTTTGATTTCTTTCCTTCGAGCGGAAGTACAGCAAGACATGCAAGGCTCTCATTACACTCTTCCATACATGCTATTACATCTTGCTATTTTAGTATAATTACTCGAGACTAACTACGACTTGGTCATAAGGTTAAACATGGACATGTCTTTGCTATGGCTCTGGCTCACTCTCTCTCTCCCACTCCTTACAACTCCTTGGTTGCTTACATCCTTGTGGCTGTCCAACAACTTTCCTCTCTCCCCTGTACATATGTAGTAGTAGCTATGGGGAGGCCCCAGAACTTGTAACCATCTGTCTAGCAATATAGTAGCTATGCGTGAGTTGGTGCCTAGTGGGTATAACCTCGAGCATTTTCTTTTTTTTCTACTACACTCACCTTATAAGAATGTATCCGTGAAAGTTTGCCGGTCAGTCAAGCGTATAGGTACATGTGGAGACTAGCTAGAATTCTTTCTATTATGCGTGTGCCTTTCTCTCTCTCTCTCCCGACTCATAAATGGTTCATGTTCTCTTGCTAAGATAATGAAATTCGATTAGAGCCCGTCTCAATGTGCATCGGATTTTGAGGAGTTACGAGTCATCAGAACTAATAGGATTAGTTGTACACTAACTGCTACTTCCAACAGTCAGGCTTTTCTCAGACTTTTTCTCTCTTTCTGCCAAGTAAAAGAAAACAAGTTTTCTGTCTCCCACCTATTAGTCCTCCCTATGTTCTTCATTTCTAATTTGAAATGAAATAATAATTGCTTTTCCAAGTATTGTCAAAATCTTCTCTGATTTTTTTCAACTACTCTTCTCGATTCTCGGGAGGATGTTTTTTTCTGTGAGTGTATGTGTGTGTGTGCTCTCTGCTAAAGCTTTACTACAATATTGCTCTCATGTTGATTTACATTACTCATTCTGTCCTCGGAGTATCAGTTGAATGTATTCTTGGATTTATGTGGCCTTCCAAAGGATTAATTTCTCTTTCATCTTTTTCGCCAATCGGCCACACAAAAAATAACACCGACCTTCTGACTCTTTAAGCCTGATAAAGATTTCCGAGTCAAATATTAATTTAGCTGTGATGACTTTTTGGAACCTAATATTAAGGCTGCATTTAAGGGAGCAATAATATCGTTTACAATAATGTGAAGAATTCGTATACAATTTAACAGAAACCATCGTATGACATTACGCCTGAGAAAATGATTTATTTTGTGTGTACGTAAAATAATGCAGAGAATTGAAAAGAATTTCGGGAGTTTGAGGAAAGAAATTGCTCTAAAAGCTTGCTGCTAGCCGAAAGCTACAAAAGTAGTTATAATCAGTGTGATAGCCATTGGAGCCATGTTTATTGCGGGAAATTGAAAGAATAGGAGGGACAAGGAAGTGGGATTTTTCGGAAAGATTTTTCCTTATGTATTTAGCAAGAAGGAGGGTTGTGAGTTAGGGTAGGGTCCGTGGACGATAAGTCGTAATTGCTGGAGGATAATTGTCATGTGAGCCCATAAAAATGTCTTGATGGAGAGTGTAGATGAATCCGTTGATGAATACAGTTCTTATTATAATCTCAATAATACAAATGAGTCATGAGCCACTCGTCCAGTCTTCCACATATATAAGGTTGATATGTCCACATACATTTGATTGTGTCCAGAACCGTCCAGCTAGAACATAAATATTTGTTATAGAAAGGTTCGAGGGAAAGAGGAAAAACGAGAGGACTGACTATGTTTCAATGACTCGTGCAGGTATGCTCACCTTTAAATGTAGCTCTGGGCTCGATACATGTATTAACAATAAGGCTAATCAATAAAATGTAAGTCAGTGAGTAAAATAAGTAACACTGTGTGTGATTTATGAGGAGCCATACTAGCTTGTTGTTAGTGCAAAAGACCATATGTTGTTGTGTATTTAATTTAACACTACCCTGTGACAGTTTTGTTGCTACTTTTGGGTATAAAAGAGCCAGCCGAATATATATGTTACGGTAATTAGTGATATTGTGAGCAGAGAAACTATATAGTCGTTAGTTGGAGTAGTATTGGGAGCTATTGCCGCAAGATTTTAGGCATACGTACATACGTATAAAGTCCCTTATTAGAAAAAAGTGCTGTAGTAGCATAGATTGAGGTATCTATTTAATATTGAAAAAGAATAGTGTTCTTTGGAAGTATCTATCTATCTATAATATGTGACTAAAATGTAAGACTTGGAGTTTGAGCCATATGAAAAGGAGCATAATAAAAAATAAAGTATAACTGAGTTGAGGAGCGGAGAGAGAGAGGAAATAACGGCTAGAGAGAAAGGGTGTAATCCTTTGTCTAATTATTCGATAAGAGAATTTAGAGGTGTGCCTTACATACGAGGATCAAGCCTTGCAAGTGCTAATTACACCCTCCATGTGTTTCATAAATGTGATTAACGTTCTCGGCACTGTGAAAGGCTCTGACGAGATAATAAGCAGATGAAACACGCCTAACAGACGTTCTTTCCACACATCGGAGTGCAGATAAACTAGATGCGCACTCCTTCCTCATCATCATCATCAGATGAGGTTTTACACACCTGCTAAGCTCTCTCTCTCTCTCTCTTCTCCCGTGGTATATACCTACTCAGCCAGACACACGGTTTGATACGGATGATAGGAAAGGTTGGCTGTTCCAAACATGAAGTGCACTCAACCTAATGTACACAGAGACAAGAGACAAGGGCTACATGCACATTGCTCACACATTCTCATATTCTCAGAAGGCATAATTTAGTTTTTTTAAAAAGTTTATTATATTCACTGAGTCAGTGCAAGTGCATAAGGAATCTCTCGCTCACTCACTCTCTCTCTCAATTTTCTCTCTCAACTCACCACTCACTCAGTTAGGCTAAAGGGAGTAATATACCATTGCGGTTCAATATCGTGTCTTGTATTTCAACACCTTGTTCCAGTCGTGCATCGTATTTTTAAAACTGATGGCGAATCCCTCCTAAACTAATGCATAATAATTATTCTAGATTCAGGGCACAATCCACATTACTCTGTTTTTCTCACTCTTGTTCCTTCCATAGGGACGGGGTATGGTTCATGGAAGGTACATATAAGCGCAGGGATTGCCTGGTTTGTTGTTGTCTTGTTGGTGTTTTTGGTACCGGTAAAAAGCTCTTTTGTTGTGTCCATAAAAGCTTCAAGAGGATTTTTTCAAGGTGTCTGGCTTTATACGTTTCTAATTTGCTTTATGATTTCCCCTAGCCAGCCTTGGGTGATGGACATGTAGAATAAATGAGAACCTTGCACTTTTCGGCTGTCAAATTTCCTCACTAACACTGTACCTGAGTATAAGTTTGATTAGAAAATAGCTTAAAGAATTTTCACACTTCTTCCCCTCAAGTTGACTCCCATCTCTCATTCTCAACACTCATTCTCTAGAGGGCTTGTGGTATTTGACCATGTAACAGACAAAGTCAAGAATTTAATTTTACACCTTCAAGTAAAATTTTTAACATGAGGGATAAAGTAAGCAATAAATTATTGATAGACTATTTTGCTGATTAAAATACAACGTCATATACTTCAGCGGTGGTTAGATATTCATTGGATTTTTACTCGGCCTATAGGAACGTGTAGGGAGGGAGAGAATTGTATATATTGAGCATATAACGCACCTATGAGAGAATAAAAACTAGATTTTCTCCCTTTATTTCTAATCATGATCCTTTTTCTCTCAATCCTTTTCTTTTTCTTCAACTTTATTATCAAGTTGATAGGGATACATGAGAGAGAGAGAAGAGCTCTAGGTACCGAGATTCCATAGCCCCAGTCATCATGATAATCAAGAGCCTCATATCTTATGAGCATAGTTTGGTCCTATGAGGAGTAAATTCATGAAGTTATTTGTTCCTCCTTACTCAGAGTGTACTGGAAATGTCTAGGCACGCAAGAGGAAGAATAGCCCACGTAAATATATGCAACTCATCAGACTAGTTTTATTAAGGAGTTTTTATACTGTAATAATGTGCATAAATTTAATGACCCGACTGACCCATGCCACATTTTTTCTTTGCTGGATTTCAAAAGAAATGCTAATCAGTTTGACACTCTGGCAAGTTATAACTATTTTACGACTTGCCGAGAGAGAGGGAGAGAGACCATACAATTACCAAGCACCTTATGAAAGAGCAGTGATTTTATGTAACATTTTTAATTATGCAAAGATTATTCATTACAAACCATTTCCATGATTGCCTCCTATCAAACACTACACCTGCCTCCTTATAAACTTTCTTCGTTTCATTACTTGAACCATATTAAATAGTTGGAATCCTTAGACTCAATTGCGTATGTACAGTAATGTACAAATGCAGATGAGAGACTTTGAAATAGTCAAGTCTGGATCAGTACCTGTACCATATGGAACCGGTATTAAGTTTTATATTGACGCATGCCTCCTTTCCTGTTTACCTTCTTTGTTGTAGAATCCTAAATCAATGCTTAGCACGGCAATCCTAAAAGGTTTGAGGTTAAAAGTGATAGTGATGTTGAAACGTTGAATAAGAAAAGGTGTCCAATAAGTCATCTTAAACCAGGCATGTACAAAAGTGTATTTCTCTCCTTTGTTTGTCACTTTCTATTTCATCGTATATGTCTATGTATGAGTGTGGATGAATTCGCAACAGCATCCTGTAATAAACAGAGATGCCCACCGTGCTCTCTCAATGTCTCACCGAATGTCTTGTTTGTGTGAGGAGTTTGTGCACAGTAAGTGCCCTTTGAATGATTGGTTTTGTATGGACTGTCTCTTTCCTTGGATCGAATTGCATAATTTTGTAGAAGGTATAACTCCAACTCAGTCTGCCATTAAAAATCTTTTAAGGTCACTTCTTTTAGTGAACACGTAAATTTTATGAAAATTGACCCAAATGTCGTATTTTAGGACGAGCGGGAAATTAATGTTTTTAAAATAAGCATTGTAAGGGAGCGAAGTCATATCAATTGCTGTGTGTATAAACCCCCTCACATTAAACATGTCACTTTTATAGAAGCCTTTTCATTAGTTTTCGTCAACCGGAGTTTGGATTTGTACATTTTTGATGATTTTAATATTGAACTATTGAACTTGACCTGGGGTAAATATTTTCTCCTGTAATTTCTTATCCGCCACTGTATACCTGTAATTAGAAAGAATGATTCAAATTTACAGACTATTTGGTCGGAACTTTTATTTGAAAAAAAGGTTGGCGTAAAGTTATAATGTTCTTCGACAGTAATCGTTCTGAATTCCCCAAAGGCTTGGAGATTAAGAGGAGAGTAATTGTTGCAAAAGTAGACATTTAATTGCAAAACATAGCTCCTGAAATAAAGGTAGGTATAATGATATCATATATTTTATAGATATGGTAAAAAATGTTCTTCTTCCTCCGTCCTGTTTCTAAATGGGATATTGGTGGAAAGTGCTGACGTCAGAAGCTGTTTTGAGCCTGGTACTTGTGTTGTTGTAGCTTTTGGAAGGTTGTTATTATAGAATAATTACGAGGCTATGGAATGACAGCTTAGTATGATTAAAAGTCTAGTATATGTTTTTGTGCGAGGAGTAGAGTGTGAAACGAACCGATTCAGGTAAGATAGAAAGAAAAGGTATTTTTTCCCCTACCAAGCATGCTCACTTATTTCAAGATATTATTATTATACATGTGTACTTTTTCTCCATTGCAAATTGACTGACTGCGTAGATATTAAGTAAGCACATTTTTATTATTAAGGCTTTAATTGTATTCTTCGGGCTTGGAACCCGCTGAGAATTCCCTATCCTCTTTCATTATTGTGCAAATTTATGAGTCTCGCACAAGTGTGTATCCTCTCAAAGGCCTATCTGTAAATGAGAATCATTGAATGTGATTTGACTCAGGTGCGCGCATTCGAGTATTTCTTTCTTTTCTATGCACCACCACCCGAGACTCTCGTCCATAAACTAAGCTATAGGCATATACATAGATGGGAAGAACTTGATGGACCTGACTTTTAGTCTAATGTTTTGCTCAACTATTACCATTTCTTATTCTCTTCCCAAAGCTCTGACATTTGTTTTTTATATCCCAATAATCTATAGGGAAAACATATAGGCTTGAGAGTATATCCTATATGTATTGATTCTCCATCTAAATCCTTTTCTTTTAGTAATTTATGTGAGTTTTAATATGAATTTGTGTACTTTTGTCTCATTAGCGGTGTAGATTTTGAGTCATAACTTAAGATTAGTCCTTCGCTGTGGTAGAAACTATTAGAGCTGATCTCCTAGGCAATTGTATACGTTTTACGTGGAGGAGCTTGATCTTCATTCGCATTGACTCCCTTGTCATTATACACTTACATTCAATTTACGCACTCATTCTTGTATAGTGGCGAGTGCTCGCTTAGCTTACTCAAATTCAGGTGAAGTGTTGTCTGTCAGCAACAGTTGTCCGTCTTCTATGACCATTTGTTAAACGTCCTGGATGTGGAGAGAACAAAAAAAACGTGTATGTTTCTTCTTTCCAATGCCCTCTCTTACATAGCCTCCACAATACTTAAGTGGCTAAAAGAAATGTCCAGTATAGAGAGTATAGCGCTTGTATATAGATGAAGATCATTGAGGGAAAAGATGTGCTCAAGGGAAGGAAGATTCTACCTGCACCAATCCTAATAACTTTTCCGGACTCTCGGCTACTCTCAGTCTCTCTACGTTTCTCCTCTTCTTTTTTTTCACAACTCCTTCCAAACACATGCAAGCTACTTTAGCCTTAGCCTAACATTACATACATACATATAACGTAGAACTGGGTATAAAGACGGCCTGTAACTTACTCTTATCAATTCCCTTTCTTTTTCTTCCACTCTCGGGAAAACTGTGAGCAAAGATAGAAACTATGGGTTTAAGAGGAGCTTTTACGAGAGAGAAGAGAACGTGTGCTAAAAGGACGGTGATACTTATGATGAGAAGTAGTATATGAAAATATGCGTCAATAATATCCCTCACTCAATCTACTACCACACCACTCATAACTAACATATAAGTGGGTTGTGGAGGATCCGCAGCAGGTAATTCATATAACCCTGAATCTCCTCTCTCCATCGGCTTTTGGCTTGATTATGAGAAAAAACCTATTGAGGAGGGAGAAAGGAAGTGAACAAGTATTTCTAAAGTCAAGATGCTCTACTACACGCATTTACAACACCCGAAAAAACCTCTGACGTTTCATGATCAATCGATTAGTAGGAGAAGCTTTAAAACTCATTCTTCTTTTTCTTGGAGAAAAGGAGTTTGAGAAAAAAGAATCTTTTTTACGTTCATATTGTATGGCAATATTAGCAGATTAAGGAATTTTATCGGAGCGGGATTTTAGGGCTGAGTTGACTTGAGTAGAATATAAAAAAAGCTTAGAGTGGAGCTGGGTTTTAGAAAAGTGGCAAGTTTGAAAGAATATATGTATAGCGTTTCTTGGAGGGGAAGATGAGGAAGCGTAGGTCTGGAGTTAAGCTTGAGGAAGGAATAAGGTTGAGGTTGGGGATGAGTTTAAGAAAGTTTTAAGTTTTTCCAGTTTAAAGAAAGGGTCTGTGTTTTTAAAAGTGTTGAGTAGTGTATTTAGAGATTTGAAAATGTATGAGTTGTTGACTTGAGTTAGTGGATGGGCTTTTGTGTTGTACATGAGGGAATGTATATAGTGTTTATGAGAGGAGAGATAGGATTTTGGAAACATTGGTTCTTCTCTTCATAGAGATTGAAGATGATGATGGTAGGTTCATTTTTATTATTTGATGGGGATTTATAATTTCGTTGTTGAAAATAAATTGGCAATTTTTCCCACGTCAAATAGATAGGTATTTACGATAATGGTATGAGCAAGGAGGCCGAGGCAGGTTGATTTCAAATACTTATGTTCCGCAACTGTAGGAAGATATGAGTGAGATAAACGTATTAAGTGGACCACATTTGAAGAATGTTATGATGCCATGTAGGCAGTGGGTATAGGATAATGATCTAAAGGAAGGATGGAGTAGATAGGTAAGCTCTGTTCTATCTTATTCTTTCTCTCTCTCTCTCTTGAGAGAGAGCTAACTCTGGCTTTTTGACTGGAGCTTATTACTTGGTTTATATGGACAAAAAGGATGAGGATGGTGGGCATAAGTCGTGGTCGTGGCATAGTTTAATGAGTGTTACTCACTCGGATCTTGTGTTGCACCCCCTGGAGTTTTTGGCTGACACTTGACCGAATTGGTTAAGGCCTCTTTAGAACACCTGAACGAGTGTTTTTTTTGCGTAGCCCCTTCACCTGCTGTCACATAATGCCACACAACTTGGATCCAGGTATGGTAATTTATGCAATTCTCATTCCATACTGCTGACGTATATGATTCTTCTCAAATACTTTATCACCTCTGAGTTCTTTAATTCTTTACTCCTATTAATGATTTCGCTCTGTATTCATTTCCAACCTCCTTCGCCTGTCTAACAACTTGTGTGCCAATACTAATCAAGTACTAGTCTATCTCTGTTCCTATAGTTGAATTACATGTGTTTTGTGTGCTGTGAGCGCGCGCGTGTGTGTATGTGTATATTAATATGATATTATGCTCGTCAGTTGAAAAAGGATGAGCTGGAGTGAAAACACTGCCATGAGATTCTTTTCATTCTCAATTTATGAATTATAAAGTTTACAACTCTCGTCCATAATATACGTACCCTTGTATAGGCTCATGTTGTTGTTGTTGCTGTTGGGGAGCACATGTGCAGTGTAACAGTATGTTTTGTCTGAGGCTTCAAAAGCCTCGTACACTATTATACACTATATTACCTGTAAGTACATGACAAGACATGAGTCGAGAGAGTTTGGTATGGAAAACCTTTCGGGAACAATACATCCATGAATATGCTAATCGTTTTGACTTGACAACTGAAAGTTTTTCAGGTTGATGAGAGTTGTTAGTATCCCGTGCTGACGAGAGGGAGACCTCATCTCAACTCACTCCTTTACTTTTATCCCTCAAAGTTTTGGGTTTCGGCCACATTCCATAAATAGTTTTGTCAGCAGTAAGCCATATGCATGCTGTTCTCAGCATTTTCATATGCTTTTATACGAGCCTTTGAAATCATATGGACTCTTATGTAATGCCCTGGTATAGGAAGGAGTAGTACGTGTAAACGAAAACAACAACAAATTATATGATGAGATGGGTCCGGAAAGATTTTATAAGGGACAGATGTGTGTTGTACATATGTAAGCACTAAATAACTGTCAAAGTAGTTATGTGTATATGTGTGTGTGTATTAAAGGAAAGTGCGTACTAATGAATTTTCAGGAGGAAAAAAGTACGAGTAATTTAATAATGGTTAGGGATCTTGAGGAGGGGTGAGAAATCCAAGGTATGATATGTATTTAGTTGAAATACATAGAAGGAGATAGGGGAGAGAAAGAGAAGAGCCCTGTGCTAAATATTAAATCTTGTAATTATTTCTTAGATTTTGTGAAGGAATTTTTATTTGCTCAGATGTCAGGCTACGTAAGGTGAGGTCACTAGCTTCCTCAGTTTTGTGTTCTACTCGCTTAGTATAATGTAGGAGTAGTAGTTCGAGCAGTGAGAGTAATGCTGGATTGGATGGACAAGGTAACCACGGGTTGTCCAACCGTTGGTACAATAAAGGGATGTCTTGAACGGTACGCATATTTAGAATTCATTAGAGGTGTCTAGGGGTAAATGATGTTGAGGTGCGCGTAAAATACGAGAAACGCACAGTTGACCGGTTTCTTTAATTGCTATCCCTTTATGGTCGTGCCCCCTGCTTAGTAGGGAATTATTGCTAGACAAAACTTGAGCGTTTTTGCCTACAAACTAAAATATCCCCCTATTGTAAAAACTTTTTTTCCCAGCATCATCCCAATGAACCATTATCCTATCCAGCTTTTCCAAACTATTCCAAACTATAATAATTCCTAAAGAACAGTAAGGACAGAGAGAAGAGACCTGTTCGTTTCTCATTTCCAAATCGAAAAAATCACTCGGTTAAAAATCTTCAGCTCATACTTCATTTTATGTTTATACTTCCATAGGAATACTTATTATTATGGACATAATATGTTGTAAAATACAATGCTACACGAGTCTCTCATGGAATCTCCTGTAATATCTCGGAAGTGATACAGAGCCTTTGAAATCTATGGTAGTATAGTAGGAGGATATCCACAGTAATTATTATGCACCTACCACACACATTATAGAGGCATATCCCAAATTCCCACCATTTCAAAGAATTTTTACAAATAACTCAAAAGTTTTGTCCACCTAATCCCCTGCCTGTGTGAGAGCAGAGAAATTCTCTGAAGCAGGTGTATCCTTTAAGCACATGCATCACTCGTCTCAAAGGAATGAAATGTATTTAAGTGACTTTGGTTCCTTTCTTACCTTTAGAGTAGAGAAGAACATGAGAAAACATAAAAGCCACCATAACATGACAGTAGTGTAAATAAAAGAATTTGTAAGCAACAAATTACAACGTAGTAATAAACATATGGAATTACCTTGTTCTCTTAATTCAACTATTTACCAACAATCAACATACGACAGTTTCTCCTTTGAAAATATCCAACGCCATGGTTTATTAGTCAAAGGTAAGAGAGCGTTCGTATATGTACAAGTATTTTATTACTTTTGCCATGCGCAGTTTATTTAGTATTAATTCATTGCTGTGCAAACATTAAGTCAAGTCACACTTGTAGTCACACTATGAAGCTCCCTCCTATTACCTTTGAACAAAAAATTCCGCTTCACTCATATTTTTTTCCAAGCAATTTTTGTCCCTATACAATTAAGAGTCCAATAATTTTCCTTACTTTTTCCTATAAAGGGCTGTAAGTTGCGTTAAAATATTAAATTAAAAGAATTTTATTTAAAGCATAAACCTTTCAATCTTTATGAGGAGTTGCTTTATAGAAATAATAGGACGGTAAAACAGAATGTTTTATTTATTTTCTTACTGTAAGAAAATATTAAAAACAGAAAAAATGGAGGTAGAAATTTCATTTGCTGACGCATGTAGAAGAGAGAAAGAGAAATATCATTAAACGGAAGGTATTTGGCCAAGAATAGTTGCTCGTGTCTGTCTTATGACCAGCATTGCTAATAGACACTAGATTTAAAAAATTTTCATTGAGTGTTGTAATTTAGGAAATGAGTGGAGCCGTAGATTGCATTGAAAGCAGGGGGGTTAGATTAGATAGAAAATGGTTTATCGTGATTGTATCAATGCAATCACCATTCTGGGGTAAGCTGGTTCGAGAGAAAAATGTGATGAAAAAATAACGAAAGATATATCTTCTCCTTCCTTAGCTCCTTCTTCTTCTTCTCTTCGTCTTCTTCTCCTCGTCATTAAACTTGATGGCAAAAAATATGAAGATCCATAATGATCAGTCAGGAGCAAAAATCTGTAATAACAGACTGATTTTCGACTCGTTTCTCCTCCATACACAAGCAAGCAAGCCATTCCCATAGTGTACGTCCATATGTTTAAACGATGTATGTATTTTCCTATGTACAAAGGAAATTCATGTAAAAAACTAGACTGCACTAAAGAAATGAGAGTACATACGTCACTGCATCCTGCATTGCCCCTGTCAGTATAAATGAAGGAGAGTAAAAATTTTCGGGATATTCATCATCGGGCCATACGCTTAAATTTGTATGTAAAGCAAATCCAAGTCCTAGTTTCCCTGAGAGAATGCGACAAGTAGAATCTTACTTGGAAATCATCATTTTTTTCCCTTCTGTCTCCATATGTACATATATAATAAGACTGCCACGTCGGATGAGAAATATGGCTTGACTTTTTTCCATGATCAATTCATGTACAGAAAATCAAACATTGTAATTTTCATGTTTGTATAAAACCTTGGAAGAAGCAAATAAGACGGCGACAGAAGAGTGAAATGAACTTGAAATCATTGCAAGTCATTATACAAAAGCTACTACGTACCTTACCATTGCTAAGACCCAATAACTCAAACTACATCATTGTGAGGTAACGAAGGAAAAATAATTTACTTTTGGTAATAATAATTTCCTCTCATAATTTCTGTTTCAACAAAACCGAATATAATGTGGGCAAGTTTCAACGTACGTGACAAGGAGTTTTGGAGACGATTATATTAATTTTTTCCCTGAGCCAAATGTGCGATATATGCCTTATGTGTTAACAACTGCAACCATTGGATTTTCGTGGGGTTTCATCTCCACAACCCTTAGCCATAGACTGCCACACTGCAATTGCGGTGTAACAATGTAATCATTCTCTCTGTGTTACTTTAAATTTCCAAAAGTTTTCAGACTAGGAGGTATAGCTTTGTATAAAGCAAAGGTGGAAGAGAGGAGGGATATTAAAAAAAAAGAAAATGAGTCGTTTTCTGTGTTGTTGTTCTTGCTGCTGCTCTTGTCTTATGTGAGGATCCAGTAGGGAACAATGTGATGCATGGAAATAATCAAGACCGTCAGACTTGTGGTTATCGTCTTAATAACAGGGCCTGGTAGTTCTCCAGTGTGATCGTGTTGGTATTACTATCGTTAATGTTGTACTAAGCTTTTTTATATTCTCTTTTTTCTCCTCTACCTTTGACTCGTTTTGCTGCCTATGACTACATACTACCACTGCAGTTGCTGCTGCTTCGTTGCCGCCACCGGATTCTATACGATTATCAGGACTCATGAGAGCACATTAATCCATCATGATACTGATTGTATGGTAGGAATGGTGGCTCAAGTTAGGAGTCGTAATGGAGACAATGCAATGGTCATGATTACAAATGTTATTTATTTCTGTGTTTTACTAATCACGAGGATAATTTCCTTTCCTAGCATGTGCTTCTATGCATTTATTCTTTGGATACATAGGAAATTATATGTACGTGTATGTAGATCTTTGGAGGAATTAGTATTAATGTCTTTGATCATGGGCTATGTGTGTAGGTAGCCTATAGTATGGATTTACACATCCGTAAGGATTCCCTGGGAAATTGGCTTCTGGCTTGGCTTTCCACGAAAATGCCACGAATTAATAACAACCCGTCGTTTACATACAAATGAGCAATAATGTATTTCAAGTACTGTTCCGACTCTACTATGCTACTTTATTGCTGGTATTATTATATGTATAGAGGTGGTGCGGGATGCACGCAATCAGAGACAGAGTCTCTATATAGCTATAGAATTCATATAGCGTCTCTCTCTGATTAAACTTTCTGACGAACAAGGACTACTATTACGTGTAAGATACGTAAGAGTGGAGTACCGTATGTTGTCAAATACAAAGTGCTATTAAGTAGTTAGTGCTGATGCATTATTGGTAGGGATTTTTGTACGTATCTACTTTTAATGTGTGGCTTGTATAGCATGGAGCTACATAATGTCCATTGAGTTTTCATATGTATACATATATGCATGAGTTAGTTTTGTTGTCGTGTTTGGTATTTTGTGTTTGTATGTTATGCGAAAAGTTTTTGGCAAATGATACCTTTTCCTCAGCCCACTAGAACTACTTATAGATTTAAGCATTAAGGCTTTATTAGAGTTTAAGAGAAATTCCCATGATTTTCTGAACCGATGGAAGAAAATGTTTTAAGAGGTGCAATCAATACTGAGAGAGATGATTGTTAACAAAGGTAAATTCTTTAACTATTTTTTCTCTCCAGAGGATGAGGATGGCAATACTGATGACAATAATAAGAGGAAGAGATGTAGAAAAAAAATGTAAGAAAGTTACAAGCTTGAGCATGCCGGAGACTGAAGGAAATTCTTAAATTGTGCAAAGGCAATAATTCTAAATTACACCATCATTTGTTTACGAGTCAGAGCAGAGCCATTTAGAACGTGTGCATCATAGTTTAGTGGGAGGTTGGCGGACTGGGCTGTACATATATATATATTCTTGAATAGGACTCTAACTACGGTCGTAGATTGTACATGTATTGGGAGGTATTTAAGTATTAAGAGCTCGGTATGTGTAAAGATTTGTTGGTAGGAAGAAGCACATTTGCACCATTAGAACAGTGTAAAAAAGTTTTTGTCACTTGCACGTGCTTCCCACTCCCAAACTGTTTCTTCTCTCGTCTTAACACTCGCACTGTCTTTAAGAGGAGCTCGAACAGTACTACTGTTCCAAGGGAAAAGTAGAGTTGAGCTTTTATGATCTTTGTTGTACTTTCATGTATTTTACTAAAAGGCATCTCTCTCTCTCACTCTACCATGCTTTCTATATTCTCATCACTTGATATTCCTACCATCCCACTCCTCTCGTGGTCCCTATAAAAGAATATATAACTTGGCAGTGGAACAGTAATGGGAGAGCTGGAGTAGTAGTACGAAGTATTAAGCAGTATATTTCCTATGGAGCGGGGCTCATGGTAGAAAAAGTCCTCTGGATTAGTTCTCTCTCTCTCTCGTTGAGGGGACGGAATGAGGAAAATTTTTATCAGACTTGTTATTATTGAATTATTACTATTTTCCCATTAATAACTTATTATATTAAAGAAAATATGAATCCGACCTATTCATAGACCATTCCGGCATGTGTTGGAGCAGATAGAGAGAGAGAGATGGAGGGGATGCGAGGCTGTGTGGATAGGAAGCTTCTGTGGGGCGTTGACATTCTCCATAGTTACTAGAGTAAATTGACGGTTATGTTCATTTACTACACATATTAATAAGTTTTTATTTATTGTTATAAGTACACAGGAGTTTCATATCTCGTCATAATCATTTCTATTTACAAATGTTATCTGGACGAGTGAGAGAGAGAGTGAGTGAGACAGTGAGAGAGGGAGTCCTCAGTCAAGTGTGGGTTTTACATGAATTTGTTTAAGTTATCTATGGGAGAGTTGGGCTTAAATCAAAGTGAATGTTACCACGATTGAGGTGTATTATTAGTGACTTTCTGCTCCGCTGGTTTCTTTCTTACTTGCGTATGTATATATTATAGTCAAGCTAAACTTTTAGCTAAACTGCAAACTATATAAACTTCCACGTAATATGTAATACCTCTGTAATTGTCAAGTAGGAACAGGAACGGTCAATGGTTTGCTTGCTCTCCAAAGACTACTGCTACTACTGCTCCTACTACAGAAACTTCGTATACATAAGGTAGTAAAGAAAATCAGTATTTTTTCACTCAGTCTATACAAAGCTCCATTGTATATATGTATGTATATACTGGGAGTTAAACCTTGATTAGAACGGGAGGCTGTAATTGTACATTATTGTGGCGTTACTCTCTTGTATCTCTTGAGTGTGATTAGTCTTCGAGTTTGTCTCCGCAGTAGTTAAATTTAATCAACGAAAGCTAGTCACCCCAAGTGCTGCAGAGGCAAGTGAGCAAAAGTAGATTTATGTAGACCTCTCTTTATATGCTCCACTCCTCTCCCATGTTTACTATACTCACACATACACTCTCTCTCTCTCACACACACAAATACAAAGAAGGTTTTTATCGGGGAAAAACTACAGTGACAAGTAATAGGACTTTGAGAGTACTTAAATACTTTCGATTACAACTGACACAATGCAACTTTCATAGAGAATTTCTACGTACTTAAAAGTATGTACATACATCATCGTATAGAGCTCCAAGAACTTTATCCTAACATACGTGTTTTTAAAACTATAACCTCCCAGTACATGGTCAATGGTCGGTTGGAAGTTTGTCCGAAGATTTGTAAGAGGCCCAGAGAGCTTGAACCTCATGTCCTTCAGAGAGTTACAATTTTATTGATATATTTCACTATAAACTAGAATATCATTTCTTTTACATGTATGTATTGTTACCATATCATAATTACATCTGACTCAGTATCCTTAATCCTTATATTTTGAGGTTCAATAAAAAATGTAGAATTTTGCTCGATACAAGGAATGGTAGGTTAGAGAGAGGTTTCATCTTGACAAATTTATACAGCTGGAACGTATTAACAAGGCAGTAACGGTATTTGGGTAGGGATGGATGCATAGCTATGTTGCTGTATACGTAATAAAGAAGCGGTTCCGTTTAAGGGGGTAAGACTTTTTATTAGGTAAACATAGAATATGAGAGGAAGATGTAGCTGTAGACACGTTTGCTTCCCTCTCAAATTTTCAGCCTCAATGAATTATTAATTCTTATTTAATGATCTCTACTTGAGACATGGAGCTTCATTATGGGATGTACATATGTATGTGTTATGTGTTTATACGTAAGATTACATAATGCAAATAATGTGACGAGACATGTTTGGGAAAGGCAGTAGTGTAATTGTTTGGCAGTAGCAAATCCAATACTTTAGTTAGTTATGCTATAATGTGTATAAATATGTAAAGTGAAGGGAAAACTTGTGAAGGAAATAGAGCTAAAAAAAATTTTTTCTCCAAAGAGGTTTTTGGTACAGCATGGTATAATGATACAAGTTTCGACAATGCTAATGCTACAGATAAGTACGTTGATTCCAAGACAGATTTTTAATGTATGAGGATTATATGTGAGCATATCCTCCATTTTAGATATATATTTATCTATACAAGGTTGGTTATAGACTTGGTTCAGGGAAGAGCCAGTTGTTCCATGACTGGTTGACTCATACTGAGAGTATATAGTGAGCGGAGAAGAGAGGGAGTGAGAAAAATCCAGCTTCTCTGCTACATCTCTATCTGTAACGAAAGTATTAGTAATGATAGGTTGAGAATCGTGACGTTTTTGATTTCTTGCCTGTTAGATTGGTAATCTTGGTGGGTTTATAATGGCTCCAAAACAACCACTCGGAATATTTGCATGAAATTGTGCATGATTAATGTTTTCTTGAGAGTAATTTGCCTTCACCAGTAATTAGCCAGTGAGTCTGCAACGTGACTTCATCATTCATTTCACAAGTAATTATGAGTTGCTATTTGCTATAGTATTCTTCAGTCATTTTGACTACATGGTTCGTCGGTCGGGTCAGGTTATCTTTTCTCCTCTCCTGTCTCCTTCACTCTCTGTTTTTTTCTCCAAGCGATAAGATTCTTTGTCTATTGTTGTTTTGGGAAACCCGGGTTGGAGTTGTTTTTTGGGGGGAATTCAAGGATTTCAAAATAAATGGCGGGATTTTCCCTAATGGGTAAGATCCTTCCCCTACTGCCTATATCAACTTATTAATTGCTACTGAGACGGAGTAAAAAATCAAATTAATATTCCATTATGTCCTGAATAATAATTATGATCACATTCTGATAGAATTTTGCACATTATTAATAATTGCATTTTAAATTTACGTAGCTCATTTGGGAGAAACCCCTCAATAATAGAGTGGTCCAGCGTCATGTTGAGGGATCTCTTGGATCTAATTTCTTAACCTTTAATGCGTTCTTATTTAAAAACGAATCCACACAAAATTTGTACTTGACTTTACAATTATTGTATTTTGGTTTATGTAAAATTTCGAAGTAACACGCAAGTTTTTAAACAGCCCGGGCATAGAAAATACCTTGGCTCCTTTTTCAATAAAGTTCACTTAAGAATATATATAAACTTTATTTGTCACTGCTTCCCAATGGAAGTAGCCATTATTGACTCAGTATTCAATATGGCACTTTATGTTTTCAAAATTAAGTTAATCTATTGTGTGTTGTATAAATGATTTTGACATAACATTACACCGCTTTTTAACACTATTGCCACTATTTCTCCAATAACATCGGTGGATAATTTAAAATCAAACAAAAATCTAGTGAAGAATTTTGAAATAGTCCCTCTTGCACCAATATACAATCCTATTGTTTCCATTTCCTTAAGGTTAAATTTGCTTTTAAAGTAGGGTTTGCAGGAGTCATAAATATCTTTCTTCTGTTGTTATATATATATAAGAATAAACGTTAATATTTATAGAAAATACGTATGTATAAAAAATTTATTATTCATAATAACAATTAAGCAAAGTTAGACTTTTTTGTGCATGACAGAACTCAAATTAATAATGTTTCTAATAAGCATGTAAAGTACAGCTTTTAGTGAGGATAATCCCACCCTATTTTGAAATCAAGGATTTCCCCCTAAAAGCAACCATTGGATCTCCATTGACCTCCTGCCTCTAAAATTCCCGTAGACATTTTTTGTCAACTTGCTGCATTGTTTTTTCGTCGGACATGATGATTGCAATGGTTTTTTTTTCTTCAAGTAATGAGAAGTTTGAGCATATTATCAACAACCATTTCTCATTGATAAATTGAATCCATGTACTAATATTTGTATTCCTATCGTTATGTGTAGCCCTATATCAGGGTATTGTTCTCTTGCTGCTACATTTTTGCAAAATCAAGGATGACATTAATGGTTGATTTTATATACGTAGTGCATTGACACTTCACCAATAATGATTACTACCAACTTAGCCGGAGACAGACATGCACAGATATACTCACTAATGCTATGGATATGTAGGTAGATAATAGGTAATAATTTTTCTGAGGGACTTTTTTCAAATCCACGGTTTATGTACCTCCACCTTGTTGTCACTGATTACTGGACGGAGTGAGGCCATTATCAAAAAGTTTAATTTCCTGATAACCTCATGCATCTATGTAATTAATGAAGAGGACAGTTTTTTCCTCCGCGTAGTAGTTTCTTGATTAGACTTGAAGAAAGACTTAGAAACGTGTGTGTTAATGACTCTGTCTTTTTCCGCACATAACTTCATTGCTCGAGAGAAGGAAAAGCTAATGTGTTAAAGCAAGGTGGTGGCAGTTGCCGTTGTAGGAGGTGGGATCCTCTTTTCAACGCCAATAAAAATTAAAGGTGAAGTTGTGCAAATGCTTATAAGGGCGATTGTATTTATTCCTTATTGGACAAGTTTTGACTGTTCCTAAGCCTTAGTTTGTGGTTGTGTGTGTATGCCAACTGAAGGGAAAACTTGGAAAAAAAAATTATTTTTCCATTTGAAAAGTATCAGAAATCACCTCTACAAAGTATAGATACTCTCGGAAAATGTGAAGCTACTTATGAAGCACTGAAGCATTGAATCGCTACCTGTTTTTTCCCTTGAAAATTCATGCACCACGATTACCACACATATGTATGGACATTGTGTGAACCGTCTTGATTCCCCTTGTTGGAATTGGAAAAAAATATAGATATGCGTAGCATGTGATTTGAGTTTGGGAAATGGTGAAATGTTTTTTATTGCTCAGTGTACTCAAGTATTATTGAGAATCCTCCGACTGTCATGTACATCGGTTGGAAGGAAGGATTTCATTTAAATATTGCCCATCTTCCTATTGCACGGGAGGAAGTGCATTACGACAACGTTTATTAAAGGAACCTTCTCCGCCAGTCTGTAACTACACATGTATAATATCTACATGTATATGTATGTATGTACCTACACATTATACAAACACAGAGGAGCCCAGCCAGCACAACAACAACAACCAGGACTCGTTCAAATCAGTCAACGAACCACATATGCCCACACTGTATGGATAATACATAGCCATTGATCAATGCCGGTTAGCGCTAAACCTTTGGCGAATGCTAAGTATGATTGTATAATATGATCATTGACTCTCTCTCTCTCTCTCTCTCTCTCTTGTACATACACACACAAGCGGGAAGGAGTAACGTGCTATGAAGATGAAGTGAGTTTTTGTCATCTCTTTCTCTCTCTTTTGCTCAGTCTTCCCATATATCCCCAATACTTTACATATATCTTTTGAATACAATCATTCCTTGTTACGTGCCTATGATATGTGCAAGTGTGTTGACGGCAGTACCCAATTTCCGAATCCATTGTGCCGGAAACCGATTCCTGAGTTGTTTGAATGTGAGTACTTTTTCTTACATAGACATCTATATATTTCTGCTCATATATTAGGGACTTCAATTCTAATGCACTGAGAGTGAGTCAGTCAGATGCATAACAATCCATATCCTCTTACATATGGAATTATGTCTGGTCAAAATTCTAAAGTGTTGTCAAACGCCCTCACATACTTTTCCCTTCTTTTTACGGGACTGGTAAGAACCTATTTCCGTACATACATCCTCCCTTTAATATCCACTTATGTAAGAAAATATCTTGGAAATCGTAAAAAAATACCGTCAATAAAACTTGAGTAAGTCGATATTTTTTTTCTTTCTCTCTCCTTCTCTGTTTCTCATCTTGTTTGTCAATATTGTATATTTATACCCTGGATGTCTTTTTTTTCACTACTGCTGTGAAGGTGAGGCTCAAGTTTATTATTAGCTCAGAATAATAAAGACATCCTCTTTAAACACCGGAGTAATTACTAGCCAATTATGTATTATTATTGTTGGTAATGATTACTAAACTTCTAAAATATTAGTTTTTCTCATCATTCTAAATTTTAGGTAGGAGGAAAATTTTTAGTCACATGTATATTAACTTTGGTATATCACGAAAGATTAATTCAAATTAACATTGAAGCGATACACATGCAAAGAGAACTTTCGATCCAAGTTTCTAGTATAGAAAAAAGGTAAGATGTGGGGTAAGATTGAGAAATCCAAGGGAGTATAGTGTCAGAAAAAATAGAGGAAGGGAAGAAAAAAGAAGGGAATCGAGACGTTTCGTAGTCGGAGGTGCCTGTTGCGAGATCTATAGAGTCAAAGATGAAACTACACCGGAGGTTTCTTATATTCTTTGCGAACTTGTTACCGTTGGGAAAGGAATGTTGTTGACTGATTGAGCAGTTGAGTTTTATAACATTACACAGGTTTTGCGGATAGTTTATTTTTTATAGTATGCATACCATGTTGTTTAGTAGTATATATGTTTGTATAATGCAAATGAAGGCAATGATTTTGAACTGTATCATTCATGGAAGTTGAAATGAAAAAGAATGTTCAAGTTGAGATGAGATTATGTACATGAGACATAATTATTTCTAACACGTGGAATGGTTTGTTGGTTGAGGAACACATGTCCAAGAAATTAGCACTGTTTTGGTTACTGAGGATAATTTAATTGAATATTTTAATAAGTTTCAAATGGGATTTTAATTCCGTGGATGGGGAGGAAAAGAGTCAAGTGAGTTTTTCAAAGTCAGCTAATGACTTGGGGAGAGCTTATAAAACAGCTTGATTGTGGAAAAAATTAAGAGTAGGTGGCAAGGAGTGGTTGTATAATGATTGGATTCCCTCTTGTATGTAATATTTATGTGTAAGTTTTCTTACACATTTGTGTATACAAAGTCTTGAGTCTCATGGTCTTTTCGAGATGTAACGAAACAAGCTTTGCCCATCTTTTCTCGAGACCAGAGAGACCTGCTACTTCCATAAGGTTTAACTCTCTTGCTCTCTGTGAGTATAATATACGTAGCTCTACATGCGAGCCTCTATATAGCTCTTCCAAGTGCTAATATGTATTGTAGCTTTAGCTCTGACAGGTTTGTTTATTAGCTTGTCTTGCCATGCGAGGTGCAAAAATTAATGATTAATTTTATGAAATAGTCATTGGTGGGCTTTCCAGTTGTTCCTTCCTCGTACAATAATTATGATGAATGTGGTATAATATAACTCGACCCCCTCTCCCTCTCTCCCACATAATATTATCATCTTACTTAGAAAATTATAATGACCATTACAGATGAAGTTCGTAGCACTTCATTTCTTAATTTTTTTTCAACCATCTTCCAACTACTCCACCACATCATCAGCATAATAATTTCGGGAAATGAGAGTAAAAACAGAGAAAACAGCAACAACCTACTACTCTAACCTCCTCCTTATAGGAAAGTTGATGAAGGAGCGAGCATTGTTTTTTATATGAGTGCGTTCTGAACATAAATTAATTCACACATGTATTTGTCTCAGAATGGCACTTGAAAGCATATATAAACTCTATTTATAACAATTTATTGGACATAACTTTTGGGAGATATGCGCGCCGAGCCTGTTTTGGATGGAGCTACTTTATAGTGCATTTTCCTCGAGTGTTTGCATTGGATTTAAGTATATTGATAAGATAAGAGGACTTTTGGTGGACTTGGTTCGTCATGACACAATAAGTGCAGTGGACGCAAACCTTTTCCCGTCACACTTGATATTTTCTGGATTGGACTTGGACGATTAGTTTACTAGTTAGAGTTGTATACACGGAGCAACAGGCGACAGGTCTACTCTATTGCGTGAAATGTTCAATGGAGGGAATATAAAAGTTAAGCATTGATATACCTGTGAGTTTATGTGTGTGTGTGTGTGTGTGGAGTGAAGATGATTACAAGAGGTGTTGTTCGTCAGTCAGCTCTGATGTTATAGCTTTTGACATGACGCTGCGTGCTCGGTGAACGTCTATACTCTATTCCTGTTCACCTAGTGAGTAGAGAGCTGTTGCTCTACGACGAGATGATGGGTGTAAAAAAGGGGATGTTGTCGTAAAAGGAATTAACCTTGAAGGAGGTGGTTGGTTGTATGAACCTTTCTTGTTTAATTATTCCAGGTGTTGTGATTAGCATAGGAGCTCCGGGGTTTGTCGTAGTTAGGTCTTGAAAAATTTGGGTTTGGTTTACCAATGTTCTCGCGATGTTGTTCTTTCCTCATGTATTGTGTATATAGTGTGAGTGCATATAAATTTATGGGATACGGGATATACGTGCATAGGACGTTCCTTTGGCCCATAGCCTCTCTCACCTCAGTCAGAGAGGTGATGGTGATGGTACTCTCCCTATGAACTTGTATATAAGTGCATGTGTTTTAAAAACTCTGGAGCCTGTTTTCTCCAGCTGGATCCAGTATACGTGCATAATAGCCTGGCCTCACTCTAGATAGTAGAGTGAGGGAGGCACGCAGTCTGACATGTCAGGCAGTGGCATGCTGCTTACATTCCGAGTATCACCGCAATTCTATATGTGTACGTGTATATAGGGATTGAGCTATATAGCTATATATAGTGCGTGCTTTATGTGTATGCATTCCTGGGCATTCACAGTACAAATAGTACATTCTCTCTTGACTAGCTTTTTATATATGACAATGGGGCAAGTCTATAGATTCATTACAAGGGAATATTCCATTTAGGAAAACACAAATCCTGTCTGTCTATGGTGGTTTCAACTATTTATTTCCCCATACTCTTCTCCTGGCCCATTCTAATAATTGTAAGTTTTCTTTTTAAAGTCCACCATCACCTTTTTCCTTGTCCTTCCTATTTTGTTCACATTTTTGGTATGTATATTATATTTTCCATAGGAAGTTTGCCTTCCTCAGATTTTTTACTTACGCACCTTTTCCCCTATCTCTCGAGGAAAGGTATGGGAATATATATACACAAACACTATCTATAACCTATAGAGAATCCAGTGCATATCATTAACGTGGGAATGAACCTATAATGAGCTTATCAGAGTGGCTGGTGTAACTATCGGGAAGGGGGAGAGATGTAGTCTGGAGTAGAATTTTAATTAAGGACATTGCTTATTGGATTATAATTCCAGTCACTGATAATTGTCTACCCTGGGTGGTTTGAGACTTTGGAATTTTTTTAACAACGTATAGAGAGTCCCTTCCATCAAGTGTATGGCCTGGCCCGGCTCGTATCTCTACACTTGTCTTGTAATTCTTGTAGTCAGCTCATTTATCATGCAGAGGACTTGTTAGTAAATTGGTTTGCTTTTGTTACTGTCACCAATTTTTAATTGTCCTCTGTATATAGAGAAAACCAAGAGGGAGGAAGAAGTTGAAGGAGCAAGAGTTCTTGGAGTTGTTGGCTGAAGGATCTTTATATATTATTGTATATAGTAAATAGGAGCTTATGTGGAATGATGAGACTCGTTCTGAGTTAGGACAAGCTTTGATGGACCTGAGTGCTTCGTAGTTGTCTGTGTTGTTGAAATGAATAGGGTTGGGGTAAGCGGACATGTCACATAACGTGTATTTTGCATAATGGGGGGATTGACAAGAGAGTTCCCATGGTCTGGGACGCAATGTAATTACAATTGACAAGGGATTTAATTGCTGAGTGTGAAATCCAATCACAAGAAATTCAGCTTCTCCTTCTAATGTAATGTGTATAAAAGTTCAATGAGATATTTTAGCACTTAACTTTATGGACTTGTGAGTGGACAAGTATTTCAGGAGGGACGAGTTTAAACTCATTAAAGACGGGCTGATAATGTCATGATAAAAATATATTTTTATGGCAAACAATTTTTTCCATGTTATAAAAATACAGTTTTATATTTTTCAACGGTCAAAATTAGTTTGCCTCCTCATCTATTTCCTGATCATTGTCCTTTTAGCATTCTTAGACTCTCAACTCCGCAAACACTCATTGAGTCTTTGTGCATTAGCAATGACAAGTTATGCTTATTTATGGGATAATGTTAAATCCTCGTAAAAATCGATGTACTGCTGTTACTGGCCTCGTCCGTTGCATGGAATGCAGGCGAGAAGTGACGGCACAATTGTACCAGAGTAGTACGCTATATGGCATTACCTTGCGGCATGCAGTGAGAAAGAATCAGGTTGTCATGAGTGTGAGGTGGAGAAAGAAAGGTGGCCCTACAATGTTTGATTTCGCAGACGTGCGAAGCCCAGCAGGTTGTCTACGGCTCTTTCGGTTTACCTTCGTCGGCGGCCGGCAACCATTCTTATTATGTTGTCTTGTCTCTTCTCACACTTACACTACCTATGTTTATGTTTTCCAACCCGAACCGTGAGCTGAATGCCGCCACCGCGACCTCTCATGCACAAGTATACTTTCACTCACTCCTCACTACCACTATCTTTCTCACACAATGTCCACCTCCACTTTTTTTCCCGAACCCACACTTCTCAGTCAATGTCTACAAAGCGAAAGGCAACAAGCTGAGCAATTGAGGGTTGGTCTTGAGTCCTAAGAGCATGTTTTTGCCTTCCGGTGCAGTAGTAGTAGTAATAGTAGTAGTAGTAGTAGAGTAGTAGTGGTGATAGTGGTCGTATAGCTATCCATGTGAAGTACAGTATGGTCCTAAGAGCGGAAGAAGTTTGGTCAGATAAATTTTTCTACACCAGCCCAGCCGCGCTTGACCGTCTGCACACACACAGACACACAAATACAGATGCACTTGACTAGACAAACCAAACTCATGTATGTAGCTTTTTAAGGGATTTAAGCCACTGATCCGGCATGGCCTGGATTCAAAGAGACCACAGGTATATTCGTAAGGAGTATGTAAGGAAAGGAAATAGCCATTTCATTGCACCTGTTGCATTGCAATTGGCAGTAGTTGGCATTGGTGGTCACTTTTACGTTCACTGGCTTCAAATGGCTCGCCAAAGATCTCCCATGTAAAATGGAAAGTCTTTTGTAGGTATAGGAGCTTCCGAGCACGACTTTTCCCTTTCTCAATACCAGTGCGGTTCCTTTACCGCGGACCTTCCAAAAACTTATGAACATGAAACACGCTAATTTTATTACAGTCCTTTATATTTTCCTACAATCATTTAAATCTCCCGCTCCTATTAACTTGACCACTGACAAATTCACGACTCAAGACAGTGTGAAGCAACAAATCATGAGTCCTAAACAAATGTAAATGAATTAAAAGGAAAAAAGAAACTGAAAATATTGTATGAAAAATCAGTCTTGTTTTTAGAATAGAAGTTTTGAGGTGGTTTCAAGTACTATTGTGGAGAGAAAAATTAAAGGCAAGGATAGAATACAGACATTGGGGAGCATCATTCTTTTGAAAGAGTGAGTCAGAAATGGCCGTCATGAAGGAATATGTGCATATTTTTTGAGAGAGAGAGAGAAAGAGTGAGTGCATAAGAAATAAGACATTCATCAAAAGACCTGGGCTATATTGGGAATGCTCTACGCCTAAGGAATACATTACGCTCGAGAATGTATGCAACTTGTGCTACTAAATTTTAAATTATAGAATGATGCAAAATGGATTGAGTTAGGGTTGCTTCTTATTCAAGATGATCATGTATTATTTCCCGGAAGCGAGTGGTTCTATGTGTAAGTACTATAACGAGTATAATTCATATGCATACATAAGGGAAGAGTGAGAGTAAATATGTCTGGAAGTTGTGGAGTGAGAGAGAGAAAAGTAAGATAGAGAGGAAAGGGTGGTGAAGGGGCTTCTTTTTCTATGCTTATGTAGGATAATAAAAGGGTGGCAGACTATCGATTGGCAAGGCTTGTTAGCTCTGCTAAGGGAGTAGGAAAAAAGAGTTCTAGAAAAACACTGGCACCTTCTAATATTTGATGCAAGTGCGCAAGTTTCTCGCAGTTAAAATTCGTAGAGATGTAGAAGAGGCAGAATAGTGAGTAACGTGAGTGAGCCCGGTGGAGAGAGAGAAAAATCGGAGGTATATGAGAAGCCGCGGCAAGAATACAAGATTCGTGAATATACGTAAGTAAAGAGAGAGAGAGAGAACGAGTACAAGCACACACACACACACACTCACACATGTAAGGAAAAAAGGGGGAATGAGGAAAATTTTTAGTTTTCTTTGATGAAATAAGGGCATGCGCTCCCTAGGAATTTTGTCTTCGTCAGACCTGCCAGAGTGGAAAACGGTCTTTTCCAGAATCAAAAATGGTTTGAGGGGTTAATAAAAAATTGAGGGGATATAAGGAGCCACCGTAGCAGTATCGATCTAATCAGTCCCCCGTTATTTTGAAATTGAACTTGCTTCTGCTGTTCTTTCGTTTATATATAAATGATTTTACTCCAGGAGAGAGAGAGAGTGAGAGCAGTACATTCTCTAATGTTAGCCTGTAAGTAGTTACAGTGTAGTACAGTACGCCAGCGAGATCTACACCTAAACTCACACAACAACATCATCCCTAGCTCCAGAGATACTTACATACGTACGACAAAAGGCTCCGAACTTCCAATGCTTTACTTCTACTCAACTTCAGACTATAACAGACATTCGAGTATTTTCAGTCTGACCTGAGACATGAGATCAGATCATCCCACATTTCACTTTTACTCATACTTAGTCATTCTGTTGTCGGGATAGGTTCCAGGCTAAAAGTATTATTACACATATCCTTATACATTCTTCCCTTTATATAGATTGAGGGTGTACATAGAAATGTATTGGAATTACCAGCGGAAACTCTACTCTCACTCTCAACTCCCTTTGCAACCTGTCTATCTCATTGGTCTTCACACTCCTCTTGTATACACTATATTATATTGGATCGATTTTTTTATCGGGCTAATCTTAAAAAAAATTCTCATAGTCAAAAATTGCTCAAGTATTCCGCGAATGAGCTCTCTTTGAGCTCTGACACCGTACGAAAAAAATAGTGTTGAAAGTGATTTTAACAACTTTCTCAGCTCACCCTCCACACTAGATGCGTGGCCTGTATTTCTGTAGGCAGAATGAAAATGTAACCTGTACTTACCTTGAGTACAGGAGAACCACTTGGGGTATACGTACAATGTACTCATGCGAATCGATTAGTTGTACATATGTTGCTAAGTAGAAGCATGTGTTTGTGTGGCTAAGGTAATGTATTATGCAACTTGCTCTCTCTCTCTCTCTATCTTGCTTTGAGAGAGGGAGGAAAAAAATTCTTAACTGGTTATCCATTTACTCATGAGTTTTAGACTTGTATTAAGCTTTTGTAGGACTCTGGTGTAATAATAATCGGAGGAGCAGTGAGGAGTTTTGGGGGATTCATGGTAAACATATTCTTGGAAGTTGTAGACAGGAAGGAAGGAAGAGAGAAACTAGTGGAGAAAATCTTTTGTACTCTTCTCGTCCTCCTGCTATTAAGACTACGAAACAATTTCAATCTCTTGTTTATCATGGAAGTCACACGCTCTGGTCCTACTATCAATATATCTCTAAGACATTTATCCTCGTCCGGAGCTTAAGACAGGGTTCATGCGCTTAAAAATACCCAAGACCACTTATATCTCTGGCTTTCTCTCTCCAGCACTTGAAACCTCAGTAATTATTAAGTATCTCACTCTTCTCCTCTAGGTTTTACATGTAGCTCAAGGAAGCCCCCCATATATTGATTTGTGACACACAAGGATTAGTACTTAGGAATGATAATAAAAACATGGCTATCATCGTTCTATAGGGGGAGGCTTATGAAAGGATTTCTTACTACAAAAATCCTACTAAGGAGCAAAAATACCACCAAAATATACTTCTTTTCTCTCTCCTCAGGAGCACCTCCTAGTTTTAGCTTCGACCTATTTTATTGAGCTTCAACCTCTTTCCCTTTCCTCTAAATATTATGCACTGGAATTGTGGAATTCCAAGTCTTCGATTTCATTTTTCTTGCCCTTACTGAGCAACACTGAAAAATCACAAGAAATTATTAGCCATCAAAATAATTCTTTAGGTATTTAGTGTGAAATGATTTTTTCAAGTTGAGAGAAATCAAGGGACGGAGTAGGTAGGACTGGAATTCTTGGGAAAATCTTTGTATGAAGGAGAGAAATTGGTTGAGAGAAGGAGATAGATAGAGAAAGAGACATTGAGGACGGAAAGAGGAAAGAGTCGCCGAGTGCAGCTAGAGGTAGTGACTGTTGTTGTTGTTGGAGTTATGGTGCTGTGATTATGGAGGAAGTGGTGAGAATTCTTGTGAATCACATAGTAAAGGTAGTTGTAAAAGTTTTAAGTGTGCCGCCGCCGCCTTCACAATTTTTGATATAAATCCAGTGGATGAAAGATGGCTTGCTCGGACATGCAATTGTTCATTAAGATTAGGTATTGGGGCTGATATATGGGCAATCGAGTCTCTCTGAAGGTCAGTTAGTGTCTGACTGAGGGGCATGCCCGCATCATGTTCTGGGATGATTACGCCTTCGTGTTTCTTCTTAGTCAAGGTTGCAATTATTAGCGCAATTAAAGGTGTTAATTCAAGATAGACCGTGATCATGATAAGAGACAGTTCAGTTCAGTTCAGCTTCGCCTTCCACACCAACCAGCGCGTAAGAAGACATCCAAGCCCTGCGGAGGTGATAGATACATCGTGCACTCTCAAGAGTTATGGTCTTGATCGTGTGTGTGTGTGTGTATGTGTAATGTGTATGTAAGAATGTACATGTGTACTCTCTCCGTCCGGAGTTTTAAAAAACGAGCTTGGCTCTACGTATCTGTCTCTGTTCTGAGCGGATCGCTGAGCAGTAAGCACTTGTATCCAGAGCCTGGCTGGACTACACACGTTTATTCTTATTGTGTTCAACTGTGAGATATTTCCACTCAAACTCTAAAGCTATACGTACTTATGTACGTGTATGCATGTCTGCACAGTGCATTTGAGTGCACATTGAAAATCTAGTTCCGATAAAAACTTTCCTATCGCTTCATCCTCAACAAGTCCAAAGAGAGAAAGCCTCCTATCTTTTCAGGAGGATAGTAGTAATATTTAGATCAGGCTTTGCTCAAACTGGGGTTATTCCTAAGAAATCCTCATCATCCAGATAATAGCACGAGATACATGCAGACTTGCGTGAACGATGATACCCGCTAGTTTGCGAGTCAACCGCCCGTTTGATTTGGCCAATATTCTTTTTCTTACCCACCTTTTCTATACATACATTTTCGTACGAGGAGTATTGCTACAGGCGCGTAGGCAAGTACTTAGAGCATGTACATATGTCATATGTACAGGAAAAATGTTTGCAATGATACAACCATCTCCAGTCGTATCGCTTGTATAGCTTTATATATACTAAAGCATAATAATTGGACGTAGTACTGTTTGGGAGCGATCTTGCTTGATCAAGTGTAAAAAGGTAGGGAGAGAATCTGCATAATATGTAAGGTTGTATGTTTTTTCAAGAATGTCTGAAGGTTTTGTGTGTGTGTGTGTATTGCTGTTATGGTGAAATGATAGGATCAAGATGTGCTATGCCCCTTTTTTTTCTCTCCCTTAAAGTTGATTCCTTTGGTAAGGGTAATGATCGTGAGTTGTGAGATGGTAATATGCAACATTATCCTCTCCGTCATTCCTGCCCGTGCTATATCGGTGAGTTTGATCAAGTGATCCAATTAGATTGAGAGACTTGTCCATAAAGTTAAAATTTATTGGAGATTCTGATGCGAAATTACAGAGGAAATAACAGAGGGATGCTGGAGGCTGAAGGAATAAGATCGGTTTTTGGTGTGAAGTTAAGACAAGTCTGAGGGAATTGAGCGGAGAGGGATTTTTTTAATGAGATCTAATTTATGTGGCTCATAAAACAAGAGAGACCAAAGAGGAATTAGTATGGCAATTGTTGGTGTTATGAGAATTACAGATAACCATACAACTACAGTGTATTAATTCAGAGCTATCTTACTATTCTCTCTCTCCCTCAACTTCTCCTAACTCTTCATCTCCCTCTATCTCTCTCTACTTACTCGGAATTTTGACAGCTTCCTCAATCATAGCAAAGTGGACTGTCAGACGTCTGTTTGATTTACAGGAACGTCCCCTGAGATATTGGAAATATGCTCCATGGATATTTTACATTTTATTCACCTTTTTACTAGCCTTTATTTTCTTATATTACGCCTTAGCTCAGCATGTCTCTCTCTCCCCTTGCATGTGCTTAGAATTCCTGCCGGAAGCCATGATCATGGAGATGGAGTGGATTAGCTATTCTATTCCAAAAATTACTTTGGATCCTCAACTACGCTCAATTAGTACCATTAAAGGAGTCAAGTTACGAGGACCAAGTTGCAATTAAAGTAATCAATTTTCAAGTAATCCCCAAAGGCTTGAAAAGAATTCCTTGTTATTCTCTCTCATTTTTACTACGTCAGGTGCTATGACTGCTTTTATTGTGCATACGGAAGATGCAAACCATATGGAAAAATCTTAGACTCACTCGTTTATCCTATCTAGCCAAAAACTCAATAAAACACTGTATCTTGTGGAAATCATAATAGTCACGGTCACGACTCAACTGGCTCATCCTTTAATTTTTGCTTGGATTAGTCGTCGTGAGATTCCACACTTCCCTTCCCTTCCTATACGTTTTCTTTTCACAATTATTATTCTCATATTATTGAGCTTGTTTTGTTACTTAGGAGTTTTTGGTGCTGTATAAGAATCACTCTTGTAGGGAGACACTTCTTGGTTTCATTTTTATGATATTCTTTTTCTCTCAATTTTATGCCATGGTCAATTATGTGGAAAAATGTTTTGAGTAATGAGGCAAAGTGTCATAAATTAATTTTTATGATCTCTCTCCCCTCTCTCTATGCCATTTGGTAACATTTGACTTTAACATTTTCTGATCCTCATCTTGATAACTGTTTTTAATATTCAAGAGCCCAGATACTACCTGCCATTTGGATCGGGATGATTGGAAGAGCAGCTCTCAGATTCAGATCCATGTTAATAGTCACTCTTTTTAATCCTTATCATCATGAATTAGATCCAAGCCTCTATATACGTAGTGTTTGTAGCTATTAATTATGTGCTAGAAGAGAGTATACATATAAAAGATGAGCCATTTACCAAGAGTACTGAAAAATCTAAGAAGGATGAATGAGAAAGAGAGGGATATTTCCCACACTTTTTTTTGTGTCCCTGTGTCTCTCTCTCCCTCATCATTGATATAGTCTCATGGTTATTATTACAATAATAACTGGTCTAGTGGAGGAGAGAGAGAGCGAGAAAAAATTCTTTCCTCTCTTTTTCCACTACAGTCAAAGATCTACATAGGATGATGATGAATTTGAAAGAGCGCTAATTAAAGAGTCAAGTTCAGGAAGGTAAAGTCCTCTGTTATAAACACTGGCTACGAGACAAGTCTCAAGAATTCATGGATGCTGAGCATTGTAGCACATATGCCCTAGTCACTATATGTATGTTCCTATAGTGACTCTGTGGATGTTGAAAAATCTGTGGAATGTAATATGTTGAATGAACGACATAGGGTGATTGATCAGATCAGGCCAGGACTTTGAAAATGAAAGAGAAGACGAAGGAGATGACAATGGGAGTTTGATGAGAGTATTGTACCTTTGCGAAGATAATGATAAACTCTAGTGAGTTCTGGCAGTGATGCTCTGCTCTTGTCAATATGTTTATATATACATGGACCGTGGTGAAAAAAAACCTTGTCCACAACATGGTCATCTTTTACTTTACCAAGTCATTGTTCAAATTGGTATTCTTTACCTGACGGATAACTTATCTCCGTTTAAGTTTAAATCCATTCACTTGATATATTTATATATACAGAGAGAGAACAGTTCAATAATCATCATCATCATTAAACCACAACCAGCACACCAATTCCATATCGAAACCTATTTCAATGATGACTTGCTCCGCTCGAGCTACAGTAAAGCTACTACTATAGGACTTTATATTGAATGAGATGCTGAGCCTTTTTGACGGATGAACCAGGCCTATAACACTGTGTAATATTATCATACGAGTATAAGACTGAGAGAGAAGATTGTCTCTCCCTATATATCCTCTGCTATGATCAAACTCAAGTGACTTTTTCCATGTATAAAGGAGCCATGTATAAAATATATAAGGACTGAGAGGTCTTTGAATCTTCCTTATTATTTGTGAAGGAGGCGAGAGAGCAGTGGTGGTAGTAGTGTTATTGCCGTACATACTCATCCTTAGAGGTCTCATGTCTCGGAGGATGGGATGGAGGCAGAGTATTTGTACTAAGTATTCTATATGTACACATATGGAGAGCTCAAACGTGTGTAGATAGTCGAGTATATTATAGGAGTAGATGTGTGGTGGAAGAAGAGAGTAAAAGAAGAGAGAGAGAGATTTAGTGTTCATCCCTCACCCCCGCTAATCATTTCATCCCTACCTGCAGTACCTGAACTAAAAGAACCAACCAATCGAGTTCGCAGTCTTTTGTATTCCTCCTTTTTAATTACTGACCATTCTACATGCGAGCCTCCTCAGTTAGTTTTCCATCGACGCTGGTAACGTGAGCATGAGGAGTTTCGTGCGTCCACAGTAACACCACGGGCCGGTGTGTCCGTGTGGATTTTTGACTGACCGTGCATTTTTCTCTATATTTATTATTTTTTAACTCCACACATTCTACCCTACTTCTCTCCCGCTTGAGTCTGGAATATACATATAGACCTGGATATTTTTGTCACCCTCAGTATATCAACTCATGTTTTAGTAATACTCGTGTTACATTTATTCCAGAGAGTGACTTATTATATAACGGAGGAGTCAAAAAAGTGTTGTTTCAATCAATAATAAACTATACATTATACGCACTCAAGGGAAAAATTCATCAGCTAAATTTAGCATATTTTGTTGGAGATAAAAATCAGACGTGGAACAAAACACTTGTAATTAAATATTCCGCACTTAACCAAGATTATTATTGTGTGAGGGACTTGAACTTGAACTATGCAATGTCAATTGTATGGAGAAGCAAAGAATTTTAGTACTAAATAATACATACGCTTCATAATGGAATCCTCACGAGAGTTATCACACATTTTTATTAGTATTATAATACACAGTGACTGTTTTGTGATTTAAACGTATACTTTTTTTGGGTGCAGTATTTACCAAAAATTCAACAATTTTTATCCATCAAAAAAGTATTGGATTTTCGAAAAGTATTCTACAATAACTTGACAAGCTTGATAAGCACAAAATGAATTCTTTTGAAAGAATTTTATTTTAGGTATAAAATATTGTGTAAAGAAAAAGAAAAGGTCATAAATCAAACAAAAAAATATTTCTAAAGTGCTGTTTTGAATGAGCCCCCGCGTTGTTTTTCACGCTTGCTACATCAAACTTTGTCCAAGAGTTGAACATGATGGAGAGGACGTAATTTTCCTTCGGTTCAATGTCATTGATAATAATTAATCATAATTAACTAGTTCCATTAATTAATCCTCAGTGGTGATATGATGGTGTCATCAATTTGTTTCTAAAATTACTTCAAATAAGATATATACGCTACAACTATCTCCACATTTGAACTTCAATTCACTCTGTAAAAACTACAACTTTACTCCCTCTCGAAGTGTGTCAACTGATTGTAACGCATGTTCCTATATTAATATCAAACTCTGGAACTGATTTTATTATTATTTTTTCCTTCCAATTGGAAACTTTATACTGTGGTCGTTTCAAGGACTTTTCCCAACCATATTTATTCTTTTTGAATACTGGAAAGAAAAGTTTTATTTGTAACTCAAAAAATATTGTGAGGAAAAAACTTGAAAAAAAACTTCTGCAATAACTATGGTTACATATATAAAATTCAAGGAATAATAAATGTGTTATTCAACAATAATAAAAAAAATATTAAGTGAAAAATCCGATACCATGGTGAAGCATAGTTTGGTAGAATCCTTGGAAATTAACAATATTTGTTTTTCTATATCAAACTATGCAAACAATAAAACCTGAAAAATTGTTGTTTTTTAAAGATTTTTTTAATACACGAGACCAGCTAATAATAATTTTTATAGTATGGAAGTAAAACATTATTTACTACTCCTTCCTTATCCCAATACCAAGTGATGTTATACAAAAATATCATTTTCTACTCTAACAACCACAACCTTTTGCCCACTTCAGTTGAATTGGTGTTTGGAATTAGAATTCATGTAAGAATCGTTCCAAAAATTATTATTGTCGGACGGATTCTTTCAGAATCATCATCTTTCTTGTGAACTTCATCATGTGAATTTCACGAAAAGAAAAAATATTGTGTTGTTTTTTTTAAATATACATAAAAAATTGAAAAAGAAAAACCTTTTGTGAACCTCCCCTCTCCACCTCTTTGGTCACTGAAAATAGATACAAGATTACAACGTAAGTGATATTTTTAAACATTTGAGGTTTAAACTCGTTTTAAATTGTACTTCTCTTAAGTTTGAATTTTATAATAATACATTTATATTTGGATTGTGTTCACGAGGGTGAGTTGAAGAAATAGTAAGAAAAGGAGATTTTCCTTCCCTTTCTTCTTACTATCTATTACGTAATAATAGTGTCATGGTTTTTTTTATTTTGAGATCTTTAAGTGTCCTATTCTCTCCATCCATGAGTGTTCACACACACTCTCGTGTCTTCTTTTTTTTCGCTAGTTCATATTTAACTGGCTTTTGTTGTGTGTGGGGAAGAATGGTATTATAGAGATTGTCAAGAAGGGAGCTTGTAAACAAGATTTTCAAGCGGTAAGCTTTATAAGGGTCAATACGTGGAATATCCTTACGTACATTATTGGTTACAGAGTTTTTTCCATGGCATGTGCTTGTACTCTCTAACACATATAGAATAGAGTCTGAGGACGAGAAAAAAAATCTAGTAAAGGAAGAGTAAAAAGTTGGAAGTATAGTCACTACATGTAAGTACTAGTGCTGAGAAAAGCCAAGAGTTGTGAACCTGAGGTGATTTCTATGGTCGTAATGTCCGTCGTGTTTTTATAGGGTCGAAACCTATCGTAAACTACATAAATGGCACTTGGAGGCGATCAACTAGTCGTTCGGTTATTGTACTTGGAACATGAAGTTCAATATTGCCCTAGTAATTTCCGGCACGGTTCGCCCTGACGGTTCCATCGGTTTCATATGTGTCTATTAAGTTTATATGTAAGAGAGTGTGTGAGAGAGAGAGAGAGAGAGTGAGGCAGGAAGAAGAAAAGTGTTTCTGTTTAGTGCAAGTTAGTCTTTTTTCGCCTACCTTCCAACCTGTGTTCATGTGCACATGTATTTAGTAAAAGAGAAGTGTTGTTACATGTGTAAAAGTTATATATGTTGATCCTCTCAGGTTTTTTTAAACATGAAGAGTCTCTCCTTTAATACTCTGATGTGACGGTACGTTGTAACTTTTAATAACTGGCATTTTTCTTCTTGTGGATGGTTCCTTTTTGGAAGCTAGTAGCTTCCTATTCTTCCATATTTTCACTGGAAATTGATTGCTCCGTAAAAATAATTGCCCTCACCTAATAAATGTTCCGTCGGTCTTTTATTCTACCCTCTTGTCTCTCTCTCTCTCCGTATATTCCATAACACTCGGGTTAGTACTTGTGAAAGGGAGATGAGCTTTACTATGAATTTTACCCTTATGGTTGATATAGGAAATCCCTACACGTAAGAGTTTTAAGGTCTTTCCTCCATTCATAGGCTCATCACCTGTCTTTCAGATAAGTCTTCTTTACTATATCCTCGAAAAGTCTTTATGCCTGGAACTTTTAATGTGCCTATACATATTCCGCTTCTTCTTCTTCTTCTACTTCACCAATCAACCTTCACAGATTCCCTTATATTTAAGTTTCTGAGAGGACGATTCCCTTCCTTGGAACAGTAGTAAAGTGTAGGACGCAGGTGTATCTTCCACATACCCTTAAAGGCCAGCAAAGGCCTCTGATAATACTTGTAAAAAGAAGTATATTCCAAGCAATTAGTTAAGATTCCGTGGAAATGACCTGGAACAAAAGCTACCCCTGTCCTTGTCTAATTACCTATAGGAATATAAAAGAAGGGAAAACATGGTGTTATCTCTTAAGAAGGTTGATTTCCTTTTCCTACCGAAGGAACAAGCTTATTTCGTGATATTTTTATATTTTATTTTTCTATACCTTGTTGTTTACAAATAATTTTGTTATTTGAAGAATTTTGCTGTAGCAACAGAGTGTCAAACAAATTGGAGTGAGAGTGTTTTGGGTGAGGTAATTTTTATTGAGAGGATTTTAACCCTTAAGCTGAGTGCACTGAAGGAGAAAAATTTTGAGGGATGGATATGGTACTATTTTAAGCTATCGTGGTGAATCCATTGTTTTTATGGAATAAGAGAGATTATTTTTAACATGTGCTGGTGCAGGTAAGGGTTGGTGTTTATTATTGCAAGGATATTTATAGTTACGAGGCGGAACATTTTTTTATTTTTGACAAGTCTCATAGGGTTAAAGACAATAGAGGAAGGAGAGAGAGAGAGCTTGAGCAACGTGAGGTTTTGTCAGTGGTACTAATTCTTGAAAGAAAAGACTATGGAGAGGGGAGAAGTGGAAGAAGAAGAAGAAGTTGCACAAAGGCGAGAAAGGACGGTGCTCTTAATTTGTAATTTGTGGAATATGTTTCACCTGGAATTAAAACGCCGGCATTTTTTCCAGCCCTTTGAAGGGATTTGTAGAGTATTCATTTGAAGAGAGGCTTAAAATCTGGAAATAATGGAAGAATGAAAGGAACAGTAGTTTGATGTATGCAGATAGAGAGAGTAGGGAAGGCAAGGTTAAAGTTTGTATTTAACAGCTGACCATATGGAATAAACGGAATTTATTTTTCATGACAGTTTTGAAATAGAGAGAGAGAGAGAGGTGTTCAATAATGAGCCTGGAATGTGTTGTAAAGAAAATGAGAAAAAGTTGGAATATGTTAAACAAGAGTTAACCTTAGAGATGGAATTACTATGGATGAAACTATACATATGAAGAGGGAACTAATGATAAGAAAAAGAAGAACACTGGACGACAACGATGATGGTGGTGGGGTGAAAAAAAGGTCTTTTAATTGTTAGGGAGTAGGCAGGTTTTCTTTTTCTAATTATAAAATGAGCTTCATGCCACTCTCGGGTCATGACTCAAGGTAGAGGACAGCTTTACGACTCCACATTCTCTTGAGCACAAGTTGACAAGTCAACCGACCGAATATGGTTTTACAACGTTCCATAGCCAATTAAGGACAGAAACGGTCAAGGAGTAAACCTGTGGAAAGCTTGGAAAACAATTTACGTGAAAACTCAACGATCAGAAGACAATCAGGACAGGAGGACAGTGAAGCCCTGCTCAGTGTCTTGTTATTATAAAGGGGAAAAAGATAATAAGAAATTGACATTCATTCTTTGAGTTTTACTTCCATCCGTAGACTTGTAGAGGGAAAAACTAAAGGTATTTATGTGGCTCACTAGCACTCACAGAGAGCTCTGGTAGTCTCTGTGTATAAATTGTATGTGTGTGTGCCTTTACTGAATTATGCGCTCAGCCTTTTGTTTGTCTTGCTCGGCTGTTAATTTTTACAGGATTTTATCCTGGGCTCGAACATATACGTATATCTTATATTTATGAGTACGTATAGCTATACGCATTGTTGAGTCAAAGTTGAATGACGGGACGGTTCCGTTTGACAAATACATATGACCCTTGGGCAGGGTCCTCTTCTCCTCTTCAAAAATTTCTCATTCTTCTTTCCTGCATTGTTTCGTCGCCTACCTCTCTCGGAAAGTATTACACTCACAATTGAAGATTTTTAGTATGTACATTTGCAGGGCCTAGGTACTTCCTTCTAGGTAAATACATATGCATGGAATTTACTATAAGTTCCATCATAGAATTCACGCATCTCTCTGTTATGCAGAGAGAGAGACTTCTATCAATACGTATGTATATACTATGGTTTAGGGATCTATGGAGAAGGGAGATAGTCCTTTTTTTGGCTCCGAAATCGGTAGTGAGCTGTAGTTACACACCCACCTCGTCCATCCCTTGGACAAATCTAATCTCTCTTTCGAATATATGTAGTGTGTGTGTCATTTAAAGACATATATCCCACATGATATGGTTTATTTGCTCTATAGTTAGGGAACCACCATGAAGGTAGTGGCAGTATCCAAGAGGAAGTACATACGCTGACCATTGTAGTACCTATAGATTTTAAACGTCCGTAGACTCTTCGTCGCTCTCTCTCTCTCTCGCTGACTCTCATGTATGGCACTTACTCACTTATGTACTTGTCCAAAGTGAAAAGCGACCAGATTTCCTACGTGAATCCCCTCCATTCAGAGTTTAAGCTACGCTCGAGGCTATCAACTCAACGGGGTACTTTATCTAACCCGGGCCTTATTGCATACCTACTATATACTTTCCTTGCCCTACCCCACGGATGTTCTCACCTCGTTCACTCAGGTGTGTGATTGTGGATAGCAGACATAGAGAGAGCAGAAAAATTCTTTCCATCCAGTTCGGCCTCACTCTCTTTTCCTTCAGTGCCCCACCAAATACAATCTCTATGGCCAGTAGTTCAACTTTTCATTCCGACTGGTCATTTTACAAGACATTTTTCCCATTCAATATCCAATGTAACGCAGTTTCCTCTCCTTTAGTACAATAAATTCCAAATCTTAAATCACAACTTGTTCCCAATCTTTTTCTGCAGCTCTAAAATTAATGTGTTCACTCTGCTAAAACAAATAAGAAGTAACTTCCTTGGTTTCTTTATCAGTTATGAATTGTTCCATTCTAATTTGTGATTGTGAGCTTGAAGTGGGAATACAAAAGCTTTATTATAATAATAATGCTTCCTAGAAAGAAATCTTCTCTTCGTGTTTGTTAACGTAGAACTGTTAATCCTGCCCCTTAGCATATTCTTCTGTTCAATGTGACTTGGTATTAGCAATTCTTCAATTAAAAAGTCCATTGAACCCGTGTTTAAGATTGTTTGGGGTGGTGTTTGCACAGGAGTAGCAGTGTAGTGAGTAAGTGAAAAAAAATTAGTTTTGACATTTGTCAAGCAATTAATTGTATTCTGTGATAAAAACACGCGAATGGCATTACCTCATGTGTAAGTTTATCTCGGGAATAAATACAAGGCTACTCTATGTGTAATCCTAACTAACTATTGTGAGGGTTCTCAGGTTAATCAAGAAAATAGTGATGGTAAAAGACATTACTTGAAAATTGGATCGCTTGAGATTTGCTCGTGCGTGTGTGTATTATTTCTAGCATATATGTGCTCACCTCCCGTACATATACATATCTCTCAATACGTGCATGTTGTAAAAGGAGCAAGTGTGTGGAAGGTTGAAAAACTATTTTGAGTTTTTCTATATGTATATGTGAACACTTGGAAGGAAAGGACTATAAAGGCTTAAACACTCCACATACATTCACTACTTGTGTACTAAGAATCAATAATAAATAATCCAGGAATTTCCTACAAACACCCTCTACTTATGTATAGTAGTGCACCTACACATAGATTCCTTTGAGAAAGAGAGACAAAAAGCAAGTGGGAACTGTAAAAGAATGAAAAGTAAGAAAAGAGTTTGAAAAATTATAGGTTTTTATCAGCTGCGCCATGAATGATGCTTACGACATGAAGTTTTTCCATTTTTTTCTCTCTCTCTCCTTCTTCCAACGCTTGAACCTGTTCGATCACTAAAACAGTAGTATATGGTGAAAAGTGGGAAATTTTTAGCAACCTTCTCCCTCAACTCTTCACATGCCAATAATGTTGTAAAGTATGAATG
Organism: Spatulosminthurus flaviceps; assembly: GCA_034693705.1. Lineage (NCBI taxonomy): Eukaryota > Metazoa > Arthropoda > Collembola > Symphypleona > Sminthuridae > Spatulosminthurus > Spatulosminthurus flaviceps. The sequence goes on along the minus strand of JAQFXU010000003.1, from coordinate 104,432 downwards.
AGAATTTTACACATACTTTATCTATGCCCTATCATCCATGTATCTACATCTGGGAACTGACTAAATACAACGATCAACGTTTAGCTTGTCATTGTTACATGTTCGGTGTTGTCTAGGCTCCACTCTAACATGTAACAGCCCCCATATAAGTTACATACATCCAAGCCTCAAGAAAATCCTCTCTCTATAGATCACACTACTCACTCATGGATGTATATATTTTTTTCATATATCTACGGAAAGTAAAATGCAAGATGGGATGAAATACGTGCCTGTTGACTGCACCTCCTTGCAAAAACCCCGATTGAGGCAACATGAAAAGTTGCTAGAGTTTTTATCCTCATATCACACATGTGACTACTATGAATGGTTGAGTTGGTTGGAACTTGAATGGGGTACAATTTAGCTTAGATTTTCAAGCGTATCTATATTTATATGTAGATACACAATTAAGGGGAATATGCGGGGTGATCATTGATTTGACGAAGCACATTACTCCAAACTGTGTACATGTTAGGAAAATTTCCATTGATAAGGAATCAATAGTTGAGAGAGTAGTGAGAAAAAAGTGTGAGACAGTCAAAAAGGAGAGGAGTTAAATATTACATGTATGAAGGTATAATTTTGAGAAAAAATCGCGAGAGAAAAGGAAAGGATATTTTGAAAGGTATAGAAATAGAGAGAGAGAGGAATTACTTAAAAAAGGGGGAAGATGTAGGGAAGGTTATAGTAGTTTTGAGGGTTGAAGGGAAATCGGAAGTGGATTCGAGTGTACGAATGAGAGAGTATAGTCATAATGATGTGGAAGTCGATTGCCTATACGAAGTCTCTGCTCAGTGTTTTAGAGGGGAAATAGTAGTCAAGAGTGGAGAGAGAGAGAGAGAGTGAGTGAAGGAGGGAAAAAAAGTTTTTTAAGATCGGCAACGAGGAGGTTGACGACGAGCGAGAGAAAAGATTCGTTTTGGTAGGAAATTTATGCAAGTGCGAATCGTTATAGGAGAGAGGGAAAATTGTCTTTTTGCTGATAGCGCATGCTAAACTAACTTGTGCCGTCTATTAGTTCGCTCCACCCGATTGTGTCGCGATCGCAAATCGGAGCAACTTTTATCGCTGTCGTTTGTTCTTGCACCGATTCCGAGTGGCTATTTGCTTCGTTGACGTCGGTCCTTTTATAAATCAATAGTGAAAATGAAGGAATTTTTCCCCGTGTCTCGTCTTCGTCCCGCTCCCGGAATGCAAACTTGATGACTTTTAGCATTGGGAGTCGTTCTACTCTCTTTTTTTCTCAAGCTCTCTCTCTCTCTCTCATTCTAACTCTCTCGCTAACTCGCTCTCTCTCTCTCTCTTCGTAACTCCTGGTCTTCGGCCAAAGTCGACGTTCCTCCCATTCCTAAAACTCTCTCTCACTTGCTCCGGCTCTGGAAGCTCTAACTGCTACCAGCCTTCCTCATTACTTACCACACTCGTCAGACTCAGTCGCAGTTCCTAGCGCACATTTCCACAATGAACATCCATCCAGTCTGCACTCGCTCGTAACTGACGGTGGGTGTGCTTCCTTTTAATTACTCTTCATTCATTAGTACCTCTACTGCTACCGCTCAGAGCCACCTTTTCTATACTTCGTCACTTCTCATTTGCATGGCTATGGCTAGTAGTAGGAGCAGCTCTGCCTGTGAAAATTCTCTCGTGTTCAAAACCTCCTACTATTCTTGGCAGTTGTCAAGTGAAATTCTTCTTTCAGAAGTGGTGCCGGTGTTAAAGTTCCTTCAGTTTCCTAGTGTGTCATCACTTCTTGTACTACATTGAATAATTATTATTAATATTACCAAGACTTGTCATCTCTCAGCAACATGTAATCACAACGGATCTTTTCCAATGGTATTTTTTTCAAAAAATATGTATATTTTTATATTTATTTCTTAGTATAAAAGTTGTAAGAAGAAGAATTAGTAAATTTCTTAATCTCTCTGTTATTTCCTTCCCTCTACTTATGACAGGGAATACAAGTAAAAATTCTATGAAAAAAAACTAAGCAAACATGTTTTCCAAGGAAGGTTAATATTTCAGAAATAGATTCTCTCTCTGTGTGAGAGAGAGAGGAGAGGGAGAAAAAAATTATCTTGGAAGTTGATTGCTGGTGCGCACGTGTTCAGTAGCCCGCTTCGTCTATACTATTGCTGCAGTTGCACTTCAACCCCTTTACTTGTCAGATTGGTGGTGTGGAGTTGTTCATTGGCTACTTCCGTTTAGGTGCTTCCTTAATTACTCACACCTTCAGCCAAGCATTTATAACTATTAGTTGAATCAATTATTTTTACATGCTGTTTGTGCTAGATTTTTTCTTAAGGTTTTTCTCACCTACAATGACCATACTGTACTGTACTATAAGGAGGGGGATTTCAAAGAATTTTATTTTTCTCATCCTTTTAATGCCCTTGAGGATTTTTTCCATGTCGCTCCTGGTAAATTAAAAGGAATTTTTAATGGGGGCTAGTGATGTGGTAAAGAGAGCTGAGAGGTTAAGCCGGGATGAGGAAATAGACTCTTTTGACCAGGGGACCTTCTTCTCATGTAGTTGTGGCTCAACTGCCCCCACAATGTACTTGTACATTGGAGTAAGTATAGTGTGCTCCTTCACCCATGGTTTCCTTCAAGGAGTTTTTTTAGAGGAACAGGTAGGGAGAGGGAAGGAGAAAGGTATTATGTACAGTGTAGGACTTGGGCATTACTGATAGAGTAATGAAAAGCCTAGTTGTTCCACTACTTACCTTTGACACGCCAAATCCTTGTACTATGGCATACAAGCAGGCAGCAACAAATTGGCACATTTCTCCTCAGATTTCATCGCAGTTTTAAAAGAAGGTTGAAGTGAAAAATTGATATTGTAATGGCGCTTGAGAACACATTTTATGATGTTCCAAATGTGCCGAGGAATATGCCAAATAATGTTCTTTCTCCAAGTGATTAATAATTTCAAAGTTGTAGTAGTTTTCCTCCACTTCAAATTTATCCTTGGTAATTAAAATAGCTTGTACACATGTTCAGTTGGGGTGAAAAGTGACAAAAGTCAAAAGTAGGAAATTCTTCTCTTATTTTCTTGTTCCAAATTCTTGGAATCTCCACAGCAAATTTGTTCGTAAAAATTGTCCAATGGTTCGGAAATATCATCTACCGTGAGTAATGTATCTGTACTTATTTGTTAATTGTTATCATTTCTTAGTCTTGGCTTCATTCATGGGAATATTAGTGAATAGTGAAACAACGTGAAAAAGCATCTCCAGGAATGACAGTGTACGTTTTAATGACGCACAAACTCTGAATTCTTAACTGTTGTTGGAATATTTAAATGTGAATATTTAAATTGTAATAATTAATTTCCTTGAAATTTCAAAGTGAAAATGTAATTATAAAATAAGGGGATTTTTATTCAAAAAATCTTACCCTACGCATTTGCTTATATGATGACTTATGGCATCATCTTAAAGATCATTTAGAGAGGGAGCGAAGAGCTAGGAAAGAATGATACGACTTTTGCCAGGTCAATAATTTTTCATAACAATCTTCATATTATGTATATGTACTTTTTAGGCATATATATGTATATATTGTTGATTCTGAAAAAAAAGTTTTTTCCATTCTGTCTCGCTCTCTCTCTCTCCCTCACTCGGTCTCTCGTTGCTGCATCTGGGTGTGCGGCGCAAAGGAAAATGGAATCTTTCTCCTCACTAAAGGTTTTTTAGCTCTCCGAAAACTCCTTCCCCATCTACGCTTTCCCCTTTGGCATAACCACGATTGATTATAAAATACATGCTACATCCAAGTAGTCTTACCCTAGCTCCCTTCCCGTCTGCATCGCTCGATCTTCCTATTATACTTCTAGGCAATCTCCAAGAGACCACTAGTGAACGTGTGTGCGTATATATTATTACGTTATAACTTTTTTGACTACGAAGGGAAAAAAATAAATTTTCAACTTTTCATTTCAATTTTTTTCCCTCTCCTCCTCTACTTCTACTTCCATCCTCAAGTTATACACACGTTTTGTACTTATTACTGAATAAATTCTGCAGGGTTGAAGAAGAAAAGGAGAAAAAAGTTTTATAGTATTATTTATTTTCTCTTGTGATTTTTTTCTTCTTCATCTTCTACATGGAACCTTTTAAAAAAAACTCTTAAAAATATATCTACACTTTTCTCACACCTCATTCATTCTACACCATGATATAAAAATAATAAAAAAAGAAAAGTTGTGTCAAGAAAAAAAATGTCTAAGAAAGGGAAAAAAACGAGATGGGGAAAACGGAGTGTGTGAAATCCTTGTTCAAGTTTAAATAAATCCTACGGAGGAGTTTTCAACTTTATCATATATTCTCTTACATTTGTTCCATCAAAAGTGTATTTCTATCTTGTACAAAAGGGAACTTGTAGTGTCATATGCGGGTTCTCTCAAATTTTCCATTCATGATTTTATCACAAGTGTAACTCCGGAATGGATTAGTCTATCATCATTTGTGATAATAATACAATACCGATTTCCTATCAAAGTTGAAATATTCATGTACAGGTCCCTCTGTGACTTTCACACTTACCAAAAAGCTCTTGACTTTAAAAATAAGAGGAAGAGGGAAGAAAAAAGTTTTTTTCTCTCTCTCTCTCTCTGTCTCCAAGTTTGTCATCTTTTATTTCCTTTTTACAGTGTGTTCTTGTGTGGAAAAATAAAAGGAGTGAGACGCTTGGAAGAAGATTAAGCCAAGCATTTCACATTCGTGTTCAGTGATTTCTCAAATATTCCAAAATGTTATGATTATGACAATGGAAAACTGCTCAAAATTTGCATTTGTTGATATCATCGGCAAGAGAAATGGGGAATGTTATGTGATTACTACTCCTTCGACGTCTTCAACCAATTCCATTGATTTCTTGTGTGTGAGTATACATATATTTATATAGCCAAAACCTCAACTTGTTCTTGCCAAGTTTACTTTAATTTTTTTATATACAAAAATACCAATCTAAATTCTTTCTCTCTTCCTATCTCATCTTTCAACAGAGAGAGAGAAACAAAATGGTGTGAACAAGAGTTAAATGAGACCAAATATATATATATTTGTGGAGTCTGTGAGAGAAGAAGGGAAATTGAGCAAGGACAAAGTCTTAAAAGAGTTTCTATATAGAAAGTCAAGGTGGCATGTAACTTATTCTAATTTTGGTGTCTTTAGTGGCTGGTTTTGTGTAAATTAAGGGGAACAAACATGACGACATAACCTGTATACCTTCACTGTTCTCAGGGAAAAAATCTTGTTTTTACAGACAAATCTCTAACCTAATAATTTTAACGTCTCCCTTTTAGCAAAGGAAAAGACTTCATATAAATATATTGGAAATATAATCAGTTATGCTCTCATTCTGTCAACATTGTTGTATTTGTTAAAACTTGTGGAATTTAATGAGTAGATATGGGATTTTAGCACTTGAGTTTTGTTCGATTTTAAAGTAAAATCAGACCGAGTTTATAAATTATCAAGATTTGCAATTGAATTTTTAACCGGCATTTTTGCCATTTTAGGAATTAATGTTTTCGCGTATGTATACGCATAGAGGCCGCTTGAGTGTAGCTATAAACATGTGACAAAAAATACTTTAAGTATGTACATAGGGGAGAGTTTTGGAGGACATAAATTTATGAAGAAAAAAGAGTTTGTCTCTTCATACTTTTATATAAGTTGAGCATGTCTGGAAAAGCTTGCTCAAATAAATATATTATTCGTTAAAGAGAAATTAGCTCCCTTTTATGCATATATTCTAAGGATGGAGTTAAAAAGGTATAAAAATAACAAGAAACTTACACGTGTTTGCTTACAAAGGATTTTCTAGGGTAATGTATAATTTGTGTAAATGGGAAAGATCTATAGCTAAAATATTAGCATATAATATTGGAATAAAGTTTAGGAGTCGTAGTGTGTGTTTTTTCTCTAATATAAAATATACATACTCATTTCTTTCAATGATTGAGGTATATGTATTTAAGAATGAAGGATTTTATAGTAGCAAAGTCATATATTATTCTAAGTCATCAGGTGAAATTTCATAGGAAAATTACGTGGAGATACCTAATTTGGTAGTCTAACGATTCCTTGGTACTATTTTTCTTGAAACTCAAATCATTATCGTTGATCATGCATTAATGAATAATATAACAGCTATTATGAAAGGTATTGTTTTAACGAGAGGGGAGAAGAGAATGAGAGAGAGAGAGAGACGTTATTTTTTGAGAGATGGAGTGACAACGTTTTCACACTGATCGTAAATCCAGCTCAGCATAAATAATCGCTTGATAGATACGACGACTCCTTAAGTCAGTCGCTCTAGATTGTCATTTAACCTTGGAATCCAAGAAATAGGCAATCAATAAGTTTTATCTGAACAAGGAAAGAAACAAGAGGGGAGGGAGAAAAAATTCCTATTCAACATTGTTGTCTGACGAAACAAGTTTTTATCTTCTCTAATGAGTGACCTAAACTTAATGATTCAGTTGGGATCATTTGAAGATGTTACCTTTTAATAACCCTGCAGGTATATTAAAAGTGTAATATATCTACTCCGTAAACACTGAAAATCTTTCAATCTTTCTTCTCTCCGTATAAAAAAAACTCATACTTTTTCTCCCTAAGTCGCGCGCTCTCTCTCTCTCTCACTATATCGTCCTCTTCATATCCTCACCAATATCTACCAGAAATTCACGCCTATTAGTAAACTGCTATACTAATAAGTAAGTAGTATACATAGGTCCTTGGAACTCCTCTACGTTTTTAAATGAAGAATTACAGGGAAAAATAATAGTTTGATAATGCTCTCTCAAGAACTTTTTCCCCATCCTCTGCTCTGCTCCTACATAAGAAATCATAGTAGTGAGAAGGTGTAGTAAAAGGTATAGAGTAAATATTTATGTATAAAAAAATCCTTATGTTTTAGTATTCAGGAATGATTATATATGTATTGAGAGATTGGATAAGAAAATACACAGTAGAGAGAGAGAGAGAGACGTGGATGTGCCTTGCATTCATTCCCTTGAATTTTCTATTAGGAAGGTTATGAACAATGTATTTATTCCCTGTAAAGAGATCCTATGGTTGGTTGGTTAAATATACATATCTATTATGTGTGTGAGCGTCAACGGGAATTGAGACTATATGTGAGGGTAGAATTAATATAGGAAAATTTATATATATATATATATAAATGTAGACGTAAGATTGTGAGTATGGTGATCTTTAAGTGAAGCCAATACTATACTTGACATTATTTGAATACACCCACCTGGTTTAATTTCTTGCTGGGGTTAATGAGTTGACAGGCTTGCATGAATATGCATGTGGAAGCATTAAACAGAGACTTGTTCACTTGTTCTCTCTCTCTCTCCCTTCTTGGTATTATTCTCCTTGCTGTCTGTCCCTGTGTATGTGTGTGTGTACCTACTAAGTCAACATAACCCAGGTCCGTAATATTATGAGGATAGTTTTTTTCTCTCTCTTTCTCTCTCTCATAGGATTAGTTAGATTCTCTCTTTATTAAACCTCTGTGAGTCAGGAGTCGCATAATAAAAATTTTTATTACTCATGATCAATGTAGGAGGACATGGTTCTTAAGTGACAACCTGGCTATAGCTCCAACTCAACTTACTCCACCCGTTTCAATTATAATTATGCATAATTCTAATGATGCTCAATGTAGAATTCAGGTTTTATACGACCGTCAAAGACGTTCACTTTATACTCTGGATGCGAGCAGTGAATATATAAAACGTTTTTTTTATTCTCTCTCTCTCTCTCTCTGTTTCCATGAGTGAGTGGAGGAGCATTATCAAACCATGTAGCATTTTTCCTTACCATACATAGCTGATTCATTCAGTTGAGACAGGAATCTAGTGGAGAGCAGAGCTCCCTACATAGCATTAACTGATACTCTATTATTTTATGGAGCTTTTTATGCATTTATTCTGTGAACATTGCTCTAACACAGGGGACATTGTCTATCTGACTACAATGTCCATTTACATGGTCCCAATGTCCACGTCGTTGATTCCTTCTTGGTTCTTTTGTACATATATGTATATATATATATATATCTATCTCTAATATTTATTTTCCATATCCCTAATTCTACGTATATAGTTATTTTGTACATGTGTCTAATTCCCTTCAACCTTCATAAATTCTTTGATGGTATCTTCCTTTTCCTAGACATGTGAGTCTCTATAGTGTGTGTCTCTGTCTATCTCTTTGCCTGACTTTGGAAAGTTTTTGAGGAAAATTGCATTTTCCGCATACTCAAATATTCTGAGGATTAGCATCTCTTCTTTCGCTATACTTTGGCCTTCAATGGACCAGTTGGAAATTCTTCCATCATTTATGTCAATTTTTGAATTAGTTATTACATTTGAACTTGCTCAGTATTCAAAATTGAAACTTTTCAATTTTAAATTATACCTAAAAGTTATCAGTGAACTAAAATCATTTGCAACTCATCATCATTTTTCTCATGATCATTTCCTTAGATTCACATATTTCCCTATACCCCTTTAAAATTAAAGGTTTAAAAACTTATTGACTGTTGAAATTGCTCTTTTGCAAAATTACCTCTCAAAGATTATATTACCATTTCATGTCCAGTAACCAATTGAAATTGACTCGTGTGTTCGTGCAGAGAGGAAGAGAGAGAGAGAGGGAAAAAACGAATAATTTCAAAGGAATATTGCTGCCGTGGTTTGGGCATGGCTTATAGTAGTAGTATGATATATAAAAAAAACTGTTACTTGAATAAGATATGAAGTAATGGAGAGAGAGAATGTGTGTGGGGTGGGAGAGACTTGGTAACATTTTTTAATAAAAATGGAACTCGGGATTGCTTCATGTTTGAACTGGCATAGGGATATGGGAAGAAGGTGATGGTGGATTATGTGGAGGGTATAGTATAGTGGAGAGAGAGAAGGTTATTTGATAAGGTTAAATCCAACGTTGAGGGGCCTTAGGTGGGTAGGTGAGATGCAGTATGCGCTTGCTTATCATAATAATGATGGTAATGCACAGTGGAATGATTGAGAATTCAGGAGATGGAGTTATGATGTGGGAGAGAGCGAAAGAGAATTCAAGTGAGATTTCCTCTCTCTCTCTCTCTCTGTCTTACTCTGCAGTTGTCTTTCCACCCAGAGTGCTATGCCATTTTGGATTTTTCTCAATGATCTGATACTCTCAAGTAGTTTTGAAAGTGGTAGAGTAAGCAGAAAGTATGCGGTTTAAAAAAAGTGCAGCAAAGGATTGGTAAGGCTTGAAGAGTTACATGCCTGGAGAAAGGACAGGGCATAGGAAGGGAAAAATACCTAGAGAGTAAAATACGAGTAAGAATAGGAGTAGTGGAGGTGGAGGAAAGCAAGTAGCATTATCTTATACGAGTTTAAAATGAACTTGGAGCTACTATGATGATAGTGAGTGCGCGAACAGGATCGTCGGTCGTGAGGAGTTAGTCTTTTCCAAGTTATAGTTATGGCAAGTTTTTTTTCTCTTCTTTGGGTAGGAAAAAAGGCTGGAGATTTCATTGAAACACTCTCCAGCTTCATGCATATTTGATAGGTTCTTTGGGTAATCTTCTACACGACTCACTTCACCAAAAGCACACGGTCATATCATTATGAATCTCTTTCTCGAAGGCTTCTGCATACTCCCCCCAAAATTGCTCTCTCTCTCTCAGTCACTCTCTCTCTCTCCCTACATAAATACAACCATGTATAGATTGGTCTTTATGCCCAAGGAGAACTTCATCTCCAATTTCAAACTCTGTCTCGCTACACTTTGATCCTTTAGTTACCTTAAGTTTTCACTAGTCTCTCCAATGCATTACTTACATTTTGTTTTCTATCGATCACAATAAGAATGTAATTCAATGTAACATTGTAATGGCACAAGCTCAAATGTAACCCCTTCCTCTCCCTATTATGTACTTACCTTTTACAATGAGAAAATATCCAAGGGATGTCACTGTATTTGAACGCTCCTCTACCAACTATGTGTTTTTTTCTTCTTCCTTTTTTTATACATAGGAATATTTCCCTACACCCTAACTACTACGGCAGGGATATTGGAAATGAATTTATAGAGAAACTATTTATACGGAAGTTGCTCCTCTTTCTATATCCTCCACTGTAGAATTTATATATATGGACTTATGAGCCAAAGAGATACATTTTTTATAGAAGCTGTAGTAATAGCGGAGAGCTCAAGATAGAATTGAGAATTCGAATGTCGAAGGAACGGTGTTTTCATTTATATTTCTCTCTCTCTCCAGCATGTAGAGAAAGAGGAGGCTGGGCACCTCTCGGAGGGTAAAAAAGGAAGGCATTTTTGTAATAAACTTGCAACTCAAATCCATATGTTACAGTCATTTCATATGCTGAACTCTACTAATATCTTTTAGTTACCTCGTGTATACTTATAGAAAGAGTTAGTGGAGTTAAAATACGTATGGCATGTGTAGTAGGGAAGATTCTCTGCAGGGATTTTTCTTCTAAGTCACCCTTTTACTTAAACAAGTTATGTACGGAAAAGCGTTTTTGTCTGTTTCGGAGTGGCTGCTCAAAATACTCAAAGCTTAAAGCCAGCCTATATTAAAAAATACGGGAAATAATCATTTGTCATAGGGAAATATTTTTCAAATACAAAAGCAAAAAGGAGTACATTCTCAGTGTATCCTGTTACTCACAGAGAGAGTTAAATCTTGGAGAATTTTTGGTACATGGTAATACTGAATTAGCGGAACGAGCTCCTGAAATTTCATAAGTGTCATCAGAAGTGCTCAGCTGATGGGAGTAGAGAGAGAGAGAGGGAGAGAGAGCAAACTAATAAGTTACAATGTAAATTTGATGGGTTGAAGTTACTTGATGTAAGCAGAGAGCATTTAGTTCGGCACGCGTTGACATTCCTCAGCATGTTCAAATATACTTATTTTCGGCGTAAGTCATTAATCAGACACAAGGATTAAAATTAGTAGATTCTCCGCTCGTCTTCTCCTCTCCTCCAGCTAAAAATACACTTTTGGACACAGACATGAGCTTTTAAGAAGGCTGACGATGTGTGCTATTGTGCATTTAGTGATCCTAACTCCAGATACTCCTCTTCTCTCTCTCTGTCTCTTCTTCTACTTGAGAACAGAAGGAGTCTTTAAGATTTTTTTCCAATATGATTTTTCTCTCCCTCATATATGAATCTTACCCCTATAACCAAGTACATGTAGAGATGATGTGGAATATGATGTACATAGCAAGTGTGCTTACCCTTTACATTTGTCCCGCTCCTCTCTCTCTTAGTAAAAGAACTTGTGCTTATACAATCTTGAAGAATCTATGGGTGAATTGCGTATAAGAGCAGGCTGTTGTTCTGTAGGAGAAACACCAAATAGTAGTCGCTTGTTGCATCAAATGTCTCTCTCTCTCTTTTACTACTACTACAACAAACTACTACTACTACTTCTTTAACCATGGCATGCTTCTTCCTTCACTGATTCACTCACGAAGTCCTACCATGAGAAAAAGGCACTCTGGCAAAGGCTTCCGATGGATGAGTTAAGAAGCGTGTCATTTCAGAGTAAAATACGTGAGTAATGCTGCTCTGTATTGATCAAGGGATAAGATAAGTGTGTCGGTGTCGTTTGCGTAATAGAGTTTTTAATTAGACAGTTGTCGTCCCTCTTAAAACTCCTGTTCTATCTCTCTCTCTCTCCCTAAGTCAGTTCCTTACGGATCATAAGGAATAACTCTGGCACAGGCAGACATAAGAAACGGCTAAAAATTCCTCTCTTCTTTCTCCTTAATGTAGTATAAAGTCTCGAGGAACTATAGTGAATTGAAAAAAATATTGTATTACCGTGTGTGTTTGTGTGTGTAGCATAAAATTTGAATACATAATGAGGAGATGTTGCGGTGTTTTTAATTATATATATGTTGCTAATAACTTGATAATAAGCTACTTTAAAAATTATTTTCGAGCTGAGGAGGTAGTAATTATAAATTGTCACAGACCACTATTTATTAGCTAAGTCTGTGTACGTAGATAAAAGCTTATGTGGAAATTATTAGTGGGGTAAATGCTGGGAAGCTTGTCCAAATACTAGCAGAATGTTAGGAGAGAGAGAGAGAAATAATCGAAGGAATCTGCTATGGTTTGATTAGAACCACTCATGCTCTCATAATGACATAGAGTGAGACTGTCTATATAAATTACGACTCAAGTAATTACTGCATAGGAATATTTTGATGAAGGAAAGGAAATGAGCTGTGGAGTATTCACAGAGGGAATATTATAATGTTTTTAAAAAAAAATATATTATACTCAGTCAATTAGGGCGCGAGAAGGGTAAAAACACATGTAGGCTAGTATGTCGCATCTGGTTGATTATGACTGGATCATTAATAAAATCACCTTTGTGGTATATTTATAATAGTAACATTACATGGCTATTATTGAGAAGTTAATGGCGTCAGAGCGCTCAGCTCAAGAGACGAGGCACACACACCGCCAGATTATTATTGAGAATTCAATTTATTAATAAACATGCTTACTACACATGTACAAGTTGCGCTTGAATGTTTCAGATTGGCTTGACTCTGACTATAACGAGGTACATAGAGTAATTATAAAGTTTTTTCCTCTGTACCAACTTCCCTCATAAGTATGAAGAGAGTCTTATTTTTAATTTTTCTATCCTAATCCAAATGTGTATGCAAATAGTGGAAAAGTGTTTCAATTTTATTTATTTCATTATTGTTAAATAGAAGAGTATCTTTCTATAGTTAGAAATAGAGAGAGAGAGACAAGTGAGTCGTCGCAGTGCGATTAGTACAAGTTGATGTTATACATGAACCATTTTTTTCTCTACATTAATAAACATTTGAATGAAACTGAATGCTACTGCAAGTTACTTTACTATACGTTCCTCACTGCTCCATTTACATAGTACATGAGGAGAGGAATAGCAAGTCCTGCAAAAGAGGAACCCCTTTTTCCTATTCTTTTTTTCTTCCTCTCCAGTTCTTTCGGGTTCACATACATTAATAATATAATATGGAATTATGAGATTATATGGTACATGCATAAGCAAATAGTAGTAGGATTGGTGGGTAATGTATGAGAGAGAGTCTAGAGTGACACGGTGGTGGTTGTGCCGTTGTGAGGTACAAAACATTGTATTTGTAAAGAGGTAAAATGCTTTAGTACACGTCCGTGTAGGGCATGTTCTGTCAATAGGCAAGTCACATATATGAATGTAGATGTAGTCCGATACAGAGGCTATCATGAGCCGCATCAATTTATTATTCAAGCCTCTATGAATGTCTAAATAGTGCTTGGCAAACGATATTAATGGATAAAAGACTGAGTTGCGACAACGTACGTTCCCCTAATCATCGAGCAATAGGAGCAGCATAAGGCAAACACATTGCATGCCTTATACCAAATCACAATCGCAATGATCCACTGTAATTGTTACCATTCTATTAAAGGTTACATAGCTTTCTGCCTTCTGATTGTCACAGAGTGCAATATAGAAAAAAACTTATACGTAGTAGTAGTAGAGAAGCAATCCCATGCAACCACCACACTTGTAATACTCTCGAAAACCCTCCAGCCCTGCTACCGCTTTTCATCCCCGCGTGTGTGGTTTCTCCATTTGAGTTCCATTGGTAAAATAACCAAAACTCCACAAACACACACACACAAGTTTTACTCCACTAAATATTACACGTTTACCTCTCAATTCCACTTCTTCATCACTCCTATCTGACTTTCCTACCTTTATCTAACTTAATACTATTACTACTATTACTACAACTAGTAAAATCTACCAATACATCCAAGCCTGTGACAGCTTTCTCTATATTCATTGTATTTGAATTCAATCCATTGTATTTGAAATGATTTGGTTGAAAGTTTTTCTTATGTATTTTAGTAGTCATGTACTACGAGGAGAGAATCTACGGTGAAGTGTACAGCTGGAAGCAATGGAGCTCTAGTATGTATAAGCTTGTAGGAAAAGTTGTATTGCAAATGAAATACTTTTCAATTACCTATATTTACCACACACTACATTCCAAGCCACTTCATGTAGATTTGGCTTAGCTGGAAATCCTCAATAACATTGGGTAAATGTAGTAAGTGACTATTAGTTGCTATGGTTGTAACTACGTACGTAGCTAGTTTTTTTATATATATTGGGCATTGGGTCTATATTTCTATGTAGCGTTAGATATGTGGAGATTCCAATGGTGTTTAAACATTTAGATAGGAATGAATGGTGGGGGAATGCATGTGGGTTAATGGTTGGTAGTCAAAACGGCTGGCTTCAGTTTGAACAATGATACGTATGTGGATTGTAGTTGAAGGAAAATGAAAATTTAGACAAAGTTCGGTAGCTGAACATTATGGAATTGGGTAATCCCTACATTAAAAACATAAGTAATGGGTAATCGTGGTTGCTGCATTAAGTTGAGCACGGAAAAACTGTTTGATTCGAGAGGGACGCGAAACAGAGACTCGGGAGGCAATTAAGTGAAGAATTGATGGCAAAAAATACACTCATTAAGTCTGGCTTCATGAGCACTTTTTGTTCATGCATCCGGTGATTAATTTTTGTGGCCAATGACATCAGGAGGATAAAAATGGTTGCTTGGTTAGAGCTACGTAACAGGGGAATTTATTTCTTTCTAAATCTGCCTAGATTTACATCTGACTCTGGGCAACTAACTACTCTTCGGCATAACTTCACCAGCCCCAACATTGTGTATAGTGGATAGAGCTTAAAGGTACTGTAGTGTAGATAATTTGTATTGTTACAGAGCAAGCGGGAGAGAGAGAGAGAAAGACAAGAAAATAGTAGTGTACGTATAACACACATTGAAATTGAATTGTGAATCGTCATACCTTGCTAGATAGTTAATGGTACTGTAATAATAATAAGGAGAACGAGCTGATCTCTACTCAAACGCTATAAATACACTTTTAAATCTGAGTCCTTTTACACACACTTTGTCTTCCATCCCCCCCTTTTCCTTTTCCCAATGCATGTTTTAGTGATGTGGTAGTTGTGAAAAACTGAAACTACTTAACTTGATATTACACTTCATTTCCATAATGTTTCCTAACACCTATCACATTTCTATGGCTTCCATGAATATTTAATCATAGGTTTACAATACAGTTGCGATTATAACCCTAAATAGCTCCTTTTTATTCATAAGTACTACGTCCCTATATAAATTCTGTATAGTTCCATTAACTTGAAACATTTCCGTCATCCTTGGTACACATATAAATGATGCTACATAGGAAGATTCTATCCTCCTTCATAAGATTGAACTAACTGCATGAAAATGTAGAAAAGTCTCAAGGAGTAAAAAATTGTGAGAAGTAAAGAGAGAGAGAGAGAGAGAGAGAGAGAGAGAGGGGAAAAAACATGATAGTTAATCTTCCAGTGAGAAAAAAATTGAGTATATTACATAGATAAAAGTTAAAATAATGAGTCCTGCACCGAATGCATGATTGGTTTGGAAAATTATCCCCGCAATTATTGTATGGTTCACAGATTTTGAGTCGTCGAGTATGACTGTGTGAGTTGTCGTCTGAGTTGTTCTTCCTTCACATTCTCTCTCTCTCTCTCTCTCTCTCCTGACAAAAACCTTTTCTCTTGTAAAGTAAAGGTGATGATAAAGTAGTGATAGATGCTTGGATATATCTGAGAGAAATTTTTTTTCGCCTTTTTTTATATTGCTCCGATGAGTCTTAAGGCATGTCTACAGCTACTACATACGGTCTTCACATAAAATTAGAGTTGATACATTGTGCAAGAGATTGTCTTTTTTGAAATCCGTGGTGAATATCTCGTCACCTGAGAGCCCATAGATTTCAGTGTGAAATTACTTGAGATGCGAGTTTGATGCTATTATTTTCGAACGCTAAAGTAATTTCCAAATTAGCCATGTCCTACACAGCAGTTCAAGGGGAGAGAGAGAGATAATTCACACCAAATTTAATATGTTGTCTACTGTGTGAGTACAGAGTATGGAGGAACAAAGCACTATAGTCGTAGTATTGTGTGGTAAAAATATATATATATAAATTCCATTCCATTATATACACAACCATATAATAGATTTTTGTAGGAGGACTTTTAGTTTTAACGTCCAAGCAAATCAACAACAAAAAAACATTCCACTGTAATATATAACCATAGATTCAAAAGTCCTTCCTACTCTCGTACACACCAAAAACTACCACGCAAAATAAAAAAAAGTACAAGAAAAAGGATCAAAGGGAAATTATCAGTCTTGGAGTTATGAGTGAAGGAAGGGGAGAGAGAGAGCAGTGAAAAAGATTCTATACTTTTTGAAAGGGATTTTTTTCTCATCTTTTCATTGTGAACACTTAATACTTTGATAATATATTTTCTGTGAGAATTTCAATTAGAGATGTGTAAATTCAAAAGGAATATATGCAATTTATTATGCTGAATTTGGGATTTTTTTCTTTTATACTCGTTGGGACATGAATTGTGGTGGCGTCCATGTGGCATTCTCTCCTACAACAGTAGGTGTATTGTAGACATGTATTCTATGTGTAGGGATTTTGGTCGGAACACCAATTTCTCAGGATGAGGATGATGATGATGATGATGATAATGATTGTAGGTGGGTTTCCAATTCAATGTAACAAGCTGCGGTTACAGATTGTATTTGGCCTTATTTTAAGCTTTCGTGTCACAAGACAAAAGAGACAACTTGTCGTTGTATTAATTTGCCATCCAAAATGAATGAATGAGCGAAACCAGTTGTTATATGGCGGCATACACTAACTAATATGTAGTGAACAACAGTAGCAGCACACACACATACACACACTTGCCATAAACTACAGAAATAATAATATCCTCTAACAGACAGAGAGAGAGAGAGACACACATACAGGCATAAATACTATAGCTTTACTCAACACATTAGATTTGAGCATGTTACTTTTTTCGGTAACATTCATACACACACAAATCATACATACATGACTTTTTCTGTCTACATATCAAGTTTTTGTTTCGTGAAAAGGAAGGAGGGCATATTTTTGTGTCCGTGTATCCATACTTATTTCTTGGTGAATGTATTGTATACACACTTGGATATGTATATAGAGTGTATGATGTAATGACGAACGATTCATGCTTCTAATTCTGTTTATTTCATGTGTCTCTCGTATTTCCTGAAAGAGCTTGGAAATCAACGGAGGGTTGTGACTGAGTGTAATTATTGGGAAAAGCAGGACATGAAATAAGTTTTCTTTCGGATTGAAACCCACATGAATCGTTTCTCTCCACTCTACTTGTTTATCTCTCACTACTACCTTGTCTTCTAAATATGTATCTATCCCACTCGGCCTTAATAGTAGCGCGCGTTAAAAGCTCCACATTCTATTTTTGTGAGTAACTAACAAACAAACATGATTTTAACCCATGGACTATTACTCTCTTCATATATATTCCACCATATTTTTTTCCCAATATCCCGACCATGCTACAAGCAAAATGAGACCCTAACGTCCATTCTCCCCATTAACATATGTTTCTCCCTGTATTTAGGTGGAGCTCTTAAGTGAGACCCTGTATATAGATTTATGCACAATGAAGTTCCAGCCATGTGTGTACATTTCCCTGATTTCCCTGGAATTATCCAGGAGATTATGTGTAAAATAAAGGGAGTATGACTTCACATCCAGTCAAATGTAGCAAATCCAATTTGTCCATAGAAGAACCTCAGTCAAAGAGAGTAGACACATGTGGAAATATACAAGGACAAGTGGCTGGTGACGAAATCATTTCCAATATAATGTTGATTTGCTAGAGTTGTGTGCTATTAGTTGTCTCAGGAAAAGTTAGGAGTAGATTGATTTATTATACTCTGCACAAATATACAGATACACACACAGAGAGGAAAATTGTTATTTTTCACGAAAATGTGAATCCATTGCTTTGTCTATTTATTGATTTGCTTTCTCATTTCTTCTCGTATAACACAATCAATGATCCTGTGTTGAGTCATAGTGGTTATTTAGACTTTTCATTACGCCTCATTCCATGTCATGTGTATCCTTCTCATTAGCTTCCCAACTCCTCAAACTTCTCACCATGGATGGAGGAGAGAGAGAGCCTAACCTACTAATCATTAGCTCACTTGGAAATTCTTTTTCCTCCATTTTTTCTCTTATATGTCTTATTATTGGGTAACTGTATAAAAGCTTAATCAAATTTTTGGGGGTTGGCAATTGATTTATTTCCAGTCATCATCGATTGATGCACCAACTTTTTTCAATGGGATCTTTTCCCTTCCATTGCCAAGGCCTTGTGCTCATATTTTATGAACAATATCGGAGTCTAACCTGCACTCCTATTTATTTGTGCAAGAATAGTTGCTGGGCATTGGGAAATGGAAAAGTTGGTTGAATTTGGGGGGCTTAGGCACTCATAATGTATACATAGATAGTAAAGGTCTGGTGTGGATATGAAGCTGTAGTAATTTTTTAAAGGAATCTGATTACAAGGATAGAAAAAAATTCTAAAAAAGGGTTTGATTTTCCTCCATTTAAAACTGAAACAGTCAAATTAGAACATTGATGGGAGAGAAGAATTATGTGGAAAAAAGACTGGTGTCAATCTGATGAGCGGCATGGATAGATTTTTTTAGTTCGTGCGTGTTGTGTGAGTGTGTGTGTATTTGTTGCGGAGGTAAAAAAAATAATACATAATTCAGGGTCCATGCATTTAGAGGCAAGGGCTTTTGTATCTTTTACAATGTAATAAATTTTGTTCAATTTAAGCAAGAGTAAAATAAATGCGTTTGAGAGAGAATCAGCCTGAGTTAGATATAGATGGGAATTGGGTAGTAGCAATAATAAAGGCAGGGAGAGAGAGAGAAAAAAAGGGAACGACTGCCTCTCTAATCTCTCTTTTTTCTCTTCCACAGAAATATATGTAACAACTTTGCTAAATGTCTCACAATTCCCTGTACGTATGCATGTACTAGAATGGAGCTGCTTTCTGTATGTGAATGTTAATAGGGACGTGGCTATTAAAAATTTTCATTGAATTTTTTATAAGGGTTCGGAAATATAGATATGGAACGGATATGGAGCAACAAAAAAAAGTATTTTTTTACATAGTGCGGTCGGTCTGGCATCTTTTTCTTCTTACTCACAGTGTCATGTACACATTCACTATAGTGTTATTTGCTTTTTTTAGAGTTTGTCCGGTGGTCGATTTTAAAATGACTTAGTTGTCAGTAGCTGAATTGACAGGAGCTTTTGTATGTGGAAATGATGACTTAATGTGTTAGACATTGTGTGTTGGTTTTATTTTATTAAAAGGTAGAGGAGGAAGGAAAATGGGTCGATATTAGAAATTATAAAAATTCTAAACTATAAATCAAGGGCCTTTTTTCAAATGGGAGCACCCGGTTTCATCCCATTTACCATGATCTTTCAATAAACAAAATAAGGCAGACCGAATGATAATCATTTGTGCAATAGTAGATGTATTTAATTCATTGTCCTGTAGTTAGTTGAAGGTTTCTATTTTTTTCTACATAAAAGGATGCTACGAGGATCCCGTTGAGGAAGATACATTGTTGTGGAGGGATGAAGATGATTGTGAAAAATGTAAAATGAGGCAATTTATATGAAGGAAATTGGGGTTGCGCTTTTATTGGGAGAATTTTTTCGGGTTCCCGCACCATTTTAATTCGGGTTCGACTCATTTTCCCAGTGGATGTCCTCTGGAGTCGCGTGTGCGAGCATTTCAAATTGCATGTCGAAATGAAAATAATATATCTACGTATAGGTTTTAGGGATTGGGCAAGTTTAAAAATTTTATGTTGATAATCATGAGATATGTGGAGAGGATAAAAAAAAGGGTAATCAAGATAAAAGCAATGGGTTTGAAAAACTGAGAGTTGGAAGTTTGTGAGAGAAAATGTGTGTGGAGGTTTGAGGGTGTAAAAAATTTGCAGGATTTGTAAAGGAAAATAGTGTTTGTGGATGGGGTTGTAAAGCTGTGAGAGACGGGTGGAGAGGAATGGATAGGAATGAAATAAAAATTTGTGAGTTGGAATTTGATGTGCGTATTTTTTGTGTGATTTGCAGAGCGAAGTACACTGAAGAATAATGTTGAAGGCGACGTTGTACACCCTGTAGAGAGATGGTCACTGAAAGATTTAAGTGATTGGGATAGACGGTCATGGAAGCATTCGTCGCCATTGCAACAGCACAAGGCGATGAATCTCAGATTTCCACAACTGCCTCTTTAGAATCGAATACATTCAGTACCTCTTGTCGTGGGTTGAACTCAAGTGGTGGACTGAATCAAGGTAGGTCGAATTTCTCCCATCTGTTACCACACCATGCGTCAAGGTTACCCAGAAGGGAATTGTTGGACAATGGACATTACTGGAAATACCTAGTGGGGGATTCTTCGAACATGGTTCCACAAGAGCCAGCGATGGCTGCGAATGATGTGGTGTCGAAGACTCCATCACCTTCAAATACGTCGAGCGTAGTGGTGGGTGGACCGGAAGAGACTTTGACGTCGTCTATCCGTGCGAGTCCAGAAGAAAGGAAGACAAGTGCACGGATGGAAATTGGGACACCGAGTCGAACGGAGGAGAGAAAAACACCCTGTGAAGAGGTATCGTTTGGAGGAGCGGTAAAGATAGGGACGAACAAGAGAATGCGTCAGGATAGTCCGGCGGGAGAATCGGCGGGAAGTGATGTGGAGAGGTTTGACGGTAAAATAGTGTACAATCCGGATGGGTCGGCCTACATCATCGAAGACAGTGAATTAAGTGAGGATGATGGGAGTTTGGAAGTGCCCCATCTGGAGGGTTGTATAGTGGACGGGAGGGGTATGAGCCTGTCACAGATTCCGGCGATTCCGCAAATTGCCAATGCATTCTATGTGTCCCGAAATCCAGCTTTATATAGTGCTCTGTATGGTCAAGCATACTCCAGCCTACTGCAGGAGAAAAAGAGAGTTCCTGACATACCAATTATGCATAGTTACAGGGTCTACACAGTTCGTGATAAAAGTGGTGATACTAGTGCTGTGGACGACGACGACGACGAAGAAGATGATAATGGAGAGCCGGGCAGCAAGTCGAGGAAGCGGAAGGGAGACCTACAGAGAACGAATAGTGTTGGTGATGTGACAGGGAAGGACAACAAAACTCCGAGTTCGGAGTGCTCTTCGGTTCCTATCAAACCCATCTTAATGTGCTTTATTTGTAAACTGTCTTTTGGCTACACCAAGTCGTTCGTGGGTCATGCCATGGGCGACCACAATTTGATACTCACAGACCAAGAAAAAGACATTCTCAATCAGAGGAATGTGTCAGCCATCATCCAAGCTGTCGGCAAGAACAAAGACCCTCTAATATCATTTCTTGAACCTCTAGGCAACCGAATCGGAGGATTCCCCATCATTAATAATCCTCAGCAACCCAGTAGCAATCTGCAGTCAGTTCCTATGAGCCGTGTTCTTCATCAGAGCACCTCGTTGAACGATCTTCCACTTCACACCTCTCAGTTACTCCTCCGGACGGGTAACAGTCTCTCCGACGAACAACTCCCCACAACAACCAAAGCCTCTCCCATCAGCTCCCCAGACCTCCTCTCACCGAGACCTCAAGTTGATCTCCTCTCGCAAGCTCCCTCCATGTCCTCGCGGATGGCCGCAGGCATTGACCTCACTCGCAAGAGTCCCGCAAGTGGTAGGAGCAGTGCGAGTCCTGGAGCAAGTATTAGTCCTGCACCGACGAGTAGCACTCCGAATCCCACTCAGAACAATGCGAGTCCCAGTTCACAGTTCTCCGTGGGCAATCCTTCTGGTCCACCCAACTTCATGACAGGCACCACAATCGGAGTCTGTCCCGAACACATCAACGGACGACCCAGTGGCATAGACTGCCCCAAATGTGAACTCATCCTCAATTCATCCCGAATGGGAGCATTGGGAAGTCTTCACACGCGGAACTCCTGCAAGACTCTCAAGTGTCCGAAATGTAACTGGCATTACAAGTACCAAGAGACTTTGGAAATTCATATGAAGGAAAAGCATCCCGACAATGAGACTTCCTGCATCTATTGCATTGCTGGTCAGCCCCATCCAAGACTCGCCCGAGGTGAGACTTACACATGTGGCTACAAACCTTACCGCTGTGAAGTTTGCAATTACTCCACGACGACGAAAGGAAATCTGAGTATACACATGCAGTCCGATAAGCATTTGAATAACATGCAAGAATTGCAGAATGGTGGTGTGCCCCCTCCAGAGTCGCTCGTCCAACCGCCCACCACTTCACACAAAAGCATGGCTGGCCTGAGTCCTTCGTCCGGCGGAGGGAGTGGGGGTGGGAACTCGACTGCACCACCAAATCCTAAGCCCAAACCGACATTCCGCTGTGACGTCTGTAATTATGAGACGAATGTGGCTCGTAATTTGCGAATTCACATGACGAGTGAGAAGCATACCCACAACATGATGGTATTGCAGCAGAACGTAAAGCACATGCAGCACCTCAGTGCTCTGCAAGCCCAGAATCCTTTCGACCCATCAGCTCTGCTGCAGTTCCATCCATCACTGGGAATGCCAAGTGGAGGTAGCGGTGGTGAGAAGCCGACTGCTCATACGGAAGCCGCTCTGGCAGATATGGCCTATAATCAGGCTCTACTGATCCAATTGATGACCGGTGGTCAGATACCTCCGCACATTCCTCCAGAATTGGCTCCTCATATGGACCTGGGATTGAATCCAGACACTATGGAACCTCCTCCCGAGCCTCCAGATCCGAATCCTTCTCATTTGTTTCAATGCTGCGTCTGCACCACCTATAACACTGATAGTCTGGAAGCCCTCTCCCATCATTTGACTCAGGATCGAACCAAATTACGCGAGCAGGAAATCCTGGTTTTAGTCGCTGGGAATTACATGTGCAAGCTCTGCTCGTACAAAACCAACCTCAAAGCCAACTTTCAGCTCCATTGTAAAACCGACAAGCATCTCCAGAGATTACAGCATGTCAATCACATCAAGGAAGGTGGTCCCCGCAATGAATGGAAATTGAAATACTTGAGTATGTCCAACCCTATCCAGGTACGCTGCAATGCCTGCGACTATTACACTAATTCCGCTCACAAACTCCAGCTCCACGCTGCTCATCAACGCCATGAAATCTCCGTTCTCATCTTCCGACATATCCAGTCACAGGAGACTTGCATCCACGAGGATGCCCGCATCTATGCCTGTGCTCTCTGTGGCTTTACCAGCCGTGTGAAGCTCCAACTTCTACAACATACCAGGTAATCCTCTTCCAGCCACTTACACGACCCTATTATACAGCCTTACTCTTTCCTTACCATTCACTACCTTCTCCACTCACTCGTCACACACACACAAACCATCCCCAATACTCCAATAAATTCCCGTATTCAATCACTGCCATCTTTTTTATGGTTTCAAATCCTCACACACCCTTCTCTTCTTCTTCCTCTTCTTCCCATTACTAATTCATTCCAAGCCGTGGTCACTCTTCACACTTGCTCCCAACTTCTCAACTGCACCTTCATTCACCTCACCCTCCTTCGTCCTCAACATTTTCTCACTCGCCATTCCATTATCAACCTATAGCTTCATCCTAATACAATAATACCATTCTTCCCAAACTACATTTCCATAATTTTCCTCAGAATCCATTTCACCCGCAACCTCATATAAACCCAGCACATCTCTCTAATCAACCATAATGCACTGTTTTCAGGTCCCTGAAACATCTTCAACTAGAGCAGTTGCATAGTCTCCAGCGTCGAGCCGAAGGTAAAGACAGCCAACCAGATCTCACCCAAGTCTTCCGAGTTATCGAGCAACCAGAGTCTGACTCACCTGGTCATAATAATAATTCTGCGGAAGTGTCGCCAAATTTCTACAATGACCAAGGTTATATACTTTTCATTATTTTCCCACTTTTCTCTTTACCCCTATACGCACCTTATGTTCAGGATGCTTCGATTTCTGTACTTTTAAATTCTTATCTCAATAATCCTAGGCTCAACAATAAATATGCATAGATCCAGAAATACAATAGTCAAATGTTACGTAATAGGGGAAAAATTTAAGATGTGTTTTCATGTTACGTAAGTAATAGTGGGAAGCAATATAATCCGAATTCAGTATAATTAAAATAGACTATATTTTGTCAAGCATTGGGGAAGCTTGATACTTTTAGTATGATATATTTTATGTAAGTAAGTAACTTGAGAAAAAAAACACACCATGTTGGTTAAATGTATGGTTAAATGTTTAGAACAAAGTATGACTATAGTAAATTTAAGGGATATAGAGTTAACAGTGTATATTTGAAGCAAGTGGACAGGGTGTTAGAAATAATCATTTGTTAAGGTCGGATCATAAATATTTCAGTGAGTGAGTATAGAAACCTTGTTTCATGGATGCGTACTCCTTTTCTCCCACATTTTCTCTGTAGCCTAGCATTATGGTTGGCGAACACATAGGAAACCATTAAGCTTAGAATTCAACGGGTGTTGTTACTCTGTGAAAGAGAGAGAGAGAAGGAGTTCGGTAAAAGAATACAAGAGAATTTGTAGTGTGTGTGACGACTTAGTATGAGTAGGAGTAGCAGGCAAAGCGGTGACATAAGTGCCACATGTAGTGTTGTCTATGTTTTTCGAAAGCTTCTCAAGCCAAGTGTTTACAAGATGAATGGCAATATGAAACTGGATGGCAGTGATATACGGCAGGTATTGTCGGGCAAAACGTTGCACATCAAAAGTTCACAAAATAATACCTGAGAACCGTGTTTGTCTAATGCGGGCTTTTCCCTAAGTCGTGTGTTGAAAAGAAAAATTTCAAACCTTAACGTATGACAGAGTTTTTTCCTCATGCTAAAACCACCACCAAGTGTAGCAGTAGTAGTGTCTTACTCTACCCACATATATATATATATACAATATAAAAACCTACGGAATCTCTCTGGAAACTACCCTACTACTGCAAATAACATACACATAGCTCCGTCGTACATTAAAGCATTGTGTTACAACTATCCCCAGAAATCCCATCCGTACTGGATGTATGCAAACTGCTGAGAGCAGATGCTTGGCTAAACTTACGCTCAAGGAGCTTTGTAGCAATTGATATACATAATTTTATATGAATATAGTAGTGGGTGAGGTAGGAGAGTCTCTATGCTGAAGTTAAAATGGATAACAATAATCTCCCCATAGGATCATCTAATACATTTGCCGCAATGTTACGCAAGCATTTATTTACACATTTTTATCAAAAGATCTTTTAAAACTTTTACTTTGTCTTCGACCTTTCCTCCCTGTACATGGACTATTTATACCATGTAGGGAAGTTACAAGCTCCTATTGCATGGTTCAAGTACCCACAAATAACCAAAGCCTTGTATAGTTACAATTCCATTACACATTTGTATCATCCGTATCTTAGGTGTGTAGGCAGTTTTTACCGTTCCTTGGCTTAATAACTTGTAGCGAAGTATCTCTATAGTATCTATCTTATTTGTTATGTCTAGGACATGCTCAATCCCTATACTCACACCTACACAAACAAAGTATCAACGTAAAAAGAAACCGTTATTTAATTCACATTAATGTACATATATGCAGGATTATGCTAGAAGCTACATTGGTTTTTGTATGTATTGTCTGTATTACTACAGACTCTGTAGTATTGTGAGAGCTAAAGGAAGAAGGTTGATAATTCGCATGGGTCTACCTGTATGTACACAGAAGATATATAAGTTCCAATTTATTCTTATCTAATGTATTTTAAAAGAGGAGGCTATGATATTTCCATTGTAGATGAGCTTGAAGGAAGAGTTGAATTTAA
The DNA here is from genome assembly GCA_034693705.1 of Spatulosminthurus flaviceps. NCBI lineage: Eukaryota > Metazoa > Arthropoda > Collembola > Symphypleona > Sminthuridae > Spatulosminthurus > Spatulosminthurus flaviceps. The sequence goes on along the minus strand of JAQFXU010000003.1, from coordinate 78,434 downwards.
AAGAAACTCCTTCGGAACTTTCCAGTAACATGGAGCCAAAGATATATCAAGCGTAGTTATGTTTGCAAGGAGAAGGAAGGAATGCCGAAATGTCTCAGAGACTCTATTTCTACTAAGTTTGTTGTTGTTCTTATGTTATGGTAGCTTCGTAGTAGCAGTTATTGAAAGTTGTAGGAGCAGTAGTAGTGTTTTCATCCATGATTTTTTCCCCTGTTGTTGCGAAGTTTAGTCCCTGTTAAAGAAGTTAGGAGTGACGAGGTATAAGATACAGGAGTAGTAGTGAATAGGTTGGAGGAAGGGGAGAAATAATCCAAGAATGTATAGTCTTCTATCGTTCCTCAGATCTGTCCTCTAGTAGGAATAGTACGAAAGCATGCATGCGTGGAGCGGAGCAGTAAGAAGGAGACGGAGAAGGAAGGGAATTGACGAGATGCGTAAAAGAAAAGAATCATGAATGTCGTTTTCTTCACAGAAGCCGTTCGTCATTGTCTTGGCCGTTTCTAATCTGCGCAGAGGCCCATTCAGCTCTTTCTTTTCCGACTCATTTACAATTAGCCGTGCTTAGATGTTCAAGTATCGCTGTCTAATGGTTAATAGTTGGGTCTCTTATTCCTGTGTATGATGATCTGGCTGGATGTGTGATGAGAGAGAGAGAGAAACCGCTCGGGAGTTGTTAATAGGTTTTTAGATGCCATACAAATTAATTTCACCACTCGAACTTGTTGTCTATCGGTCCCACGCACTGTAGGAGACTCAGGCACTACTGCTAATACACAAGTGAGAAAATGACATGCAGCTTTTCTCTCTCTCTCTCTCTCTCTCTCTCTCTCTCTCACAGGACTTGCACACTTTATGTATATATTAAGGAGTTGCTCTCAAAAAGGTGCATTAAGTTGCTTTGTAATAAATAAGTAAGGAAATAAAAATGTATATATCGATTTTTCCCATACAAATAACATAGTCGTAGCTAACCCCTTTCTCAATTAGGGAATAACCCTTTTTCTATGTGTCTCATTTTCTTTTCGACGTAGTCCTTCACCTCCCTTTCAATACTCATTTCCAATGAATTTTTCTTCTCTTTATGTATTACCAATTACAATGCTAGTTAATATTTTTTTGAATGCAGCTCTCATTTTTTTTCTATCTTTCGTTACTTGTCTAAAGGAAGATTGGTTGTTGTAGAAAAAAAGTAATTCATGGCATCTCTTCTCATTGTCCGTAGAAAAAGGAATTAATATTTCGTCAAGTGTCACTTTTCTACCTTGGATATGCCCTCCTAAGTTGGACTAATAAGGCTCTTGTATTAAATTTTGCAGTCATTTCCCCATTTTAATATGGTCTACTATAACGTAGCAGGAGCACGTAGCCTTGTAGAACTCTGACAACGTCCTGCATTAGTAATTATTGTAAATTAGGTAGACGAAACATACGTGTACACCATTTGATAACCAAGTTAAGAGAAGGAATTGGTGAGGAAGTTTCTATATGTAAGTTTGAAATGATGTGAACGCTTTTTGCCCTTTTATTACGGCATGGGGACACCATAATACGTTTGTAGGGCTATACGTGTGGGAAGTTCATACTCACCAGGATTCTTCTCTTTTTAAGGAGAGTACATATAAGAGAGATGAGGAGATATTTACTGTTCATTTGTATAGGTAGAATACATACGAAGCCTGAATCCTTTTCAGCAATCAATTACCTTTGTTTACCTGCTGATTGTTGCTTTCGTTAGAGAAACAGTCCTTACTAGGCAAAATCAAGTAAAGCTCTTATTTTTGTGTGCCGCTATGAATTAAATATATAAAACCCAAATGGATCCGTTTATGCTTTTCCTATATACATAAGAAAAAAAACTACCTTGTCTCATCTTATTGAATAACACATAGACTATCAACCTTGTATCACCTGGTGATGTTCAGCCTTTGCTGACAACGTTGATGTTCCAATATTCTAAAACTATTCTTATCCCTTAGTTATTAAAACTTGTACATTTGAATTACTTGTACCTCCTCGTCAGTTTTGGTAACCTCTGTGGTTGTTTACTATTTGGTTACAGGCTATGAATAGAATGTTAGTTGGGGATAGTAATAAACTTTGGCTGAGTACCAATCCAAGCAATGTGTACGTATGCGTATGTACACTATGTATTGTAGCAATGTGGTCCCTAGGTCTATACAATTATTATTACATTTTAGACATTTTAGGTATTAGACTTTTTCTATAAGCTGGCATGCCTCGAACTTTTCAAACTAAACTTGGTGCAATATTTACAATCTACGTGGGCTTGCGAGAGATTTTTAATACAGAATTTTCCTACAAAACAGTAAACCACTTACAAAAAGACGTTATAATCCGTTTAAAAAACCTCCATCGCTGTTTGAGCTTAGAGAGTATTCTCATTTTGTCTCTCTCTCTCTCTCTCTCTTTCTATGCTGCTATACAAGATGAGTATACAGCACGAAGTTTGTGTGTAGAATTGGAGAGGAAAATTCATGCTTTATGGAAAGATGTAATTATGGTAGAAAAGTATAAGTTAATAGTGTATGGTTAATTCTCTCCCTCAGTACAACTGGACTAGTGGTGTACACGTAATCTCATTTTCGTGATCATGTTTGTGGGAGCTGAAAAAGGAAAAGGAAAAAATGTCTGCTATTTATTAGGATTTTTTTTGGAACATGCATAGTGTGAATGTAAGGAGCTACCTTAAGTATATAGTACCTATACATATTAAATAGCAAGGTACTATAGCATGTTCATAGCCAGAGAGTGGTGTTTTATTCAAGAACAATAGCAGGGGTAGTGTTGGATTTGGGCATATGCGCATGCATATCATCCCATAAGTACAAAAACACTCATAAATGAGTTTCCTACAGTTTCCTAACCAGCCCTTTGCATCTCTACCAGATACAATGGAACATATACACATGTATATAACTTGTATATGAGAGAGGTTGGATTGATGAGAGAAGTAAAGGAAAAAAATACATCTGATATATCGAAAACATTGGAGTTTTGCCTCCATGAAGGGAAATTATAGATAAAAGTAAGTATTAATTATATCTTGGAAACTCGAAAGTCACCTAATATTAATTTAGACAGGAATTACTACGTAAAAGTAATACATTGCAAAGAATATAGTGGTTGATTTTTTAAGTGAAATATTCCCTATTAAATGTGATGATGAGAAGACCAGTACAACTCCAAGTAGTCATTAGTGGAAGGAGGAACGTTCCCTCAACTAAAAGATGTTATGAAGGATTGTTCCATTTACACTTGAATACTTACTTACTTAGAAATACTCATAGCTTTAAAGTACAAGGCAAATTATGTAGGATTTTTTTCTGCATGTAATCAACATGGTGTGTAATGTTTTGTTATTTCTAATCCTTTTACATAATTTAAGTCTTGGGTTGGCGTAACATTTGCTATTGTATATTAGCAAAAGCAATGTGATGGGTGTAGCAGAAGAAGAAGGACGACGTAAAGGAAATGTTGTTGTAAAGCTTCAAACTGTAGACTATTAGAGAGGAGGAAGAGATACAGTATAGGAAAGAGCCTAAGGAGAGCTGCAAGAGTAACGATTTAGGGGCGGATGAAAGATTTTTTACTCTCTTACTCTTACTGTATGTTTACATTGAGAAAAAAGTGCTAGGCTTTAGAGAGACATCCGTCTGACCTCCCGTAACATAAAATTAGTAATTAAAGGTGGTCAGTCTTTGGGAATGGTTTTGAAAAGTCGAAAATAATAATTTTCCAACAGATACAAAAGAAATAAAGAAAGAGGATAGTCGGGCTCTGAGTGTACTGAAGAATGCGCTTGAGAAGGAATCGTCGGCTGAGTATGGTGATCTCATTTGTCCATACTGTACATTTTCGGCTGAAACGGAAATTAGACTGCAGGCACATATAGCATCTCAACATTCGGGCTCAGATTTATCTGCTGGCTCTGGTAATAGCTCAGTCACACAACAACAGCAACAACGGCAAGAACAACAACATCAACAGCAATCCCAACAACAGTCGTCCCGACCAAGGACGTCAAGTTCACCAGAGTCAAAATCCGACCCGGCCGCACAGGGTATGACGTGTCCCTTGTGTCAAGAGACATGCCCTGATAGAACCAAATTGGAATCGCATGTTATGCAAGTTCATAGTGTGAACTCTGAAGGACTTCAACGACTCTTAATGCTAGTGAATCAGTCTCATTGGTTGAATACAACAACCTCGGGACGAGCGGGGAACAATCAAAGCTCTAGTTCCGACTTGAAAAGTGATTCTAATGATGAGGACAAAGACAAATCAGAGAGTGAGAGTTGTATTGAGGATGTCATTGATAATGATGAGTTTCGATGTCAGACCTGTTCGAAATGCTTCCGTACATTGGACGAGCTCTGCTGTCATCAGAATGAGTTAGGGCATCTTGAGATAAAACAAACACCTGGTGGGCCTGGATACTTGTGTTGGAAGAAAGGTTGCAATCAGTACTTCCCCACGGCTCCCAGTCTTCAAATGCATTTCCGGGAGATCCATGCAAGGGGGAAACAGGCCATGTCAGTGTCTGAGAAGCATGTGTACAAATATCGATGCAATCAATGCAGTTTGGCATTCAAAACTCTTGAAAAGCTCCAGTTGCACTCTCAGTATCACGCAATCCGAGACGCATCCAAATGTTGTCTCTGTGGACGAAGTTTCCGATCATTGGTGGCATTGCAAAAGCACGTGGAAACCTCCCATACGGAACTCTCCGAAGACGAACTACAACAATTTAAACAGAGTATAGCTAACAATCCTTTACTCTTGGCGGGACTTAGTGGGCAGATCCTGGATCCTGCCACGACGGAGCTCTTGAAGAAGGAGAGCGCTCGTGAGGAGGAAATGCTCATGGAGGATGACAATCGAGATGATTTCATGGGAGGGGACAAGGAAGAGATGGGTATGAATGAGAGCGGTGATGGAGACAGTAACGATGACTCCATGGGCTCCAAAGATCAACAATTGTTTGAAGACTATTTGAACACTCAGGCCATGGCTGAGGATAGTTACAATGATCCAAATAGAAAGTATAAGTGTCACAGGTGTAAAGTTGCCTTCACCCGGCAGAGTTACCTTACGAGTCATAATAAGACACTACTTCATAGAAAGGGCGAGAAATTAAGTTATCCCATGGAGAAATATTTGGACCCGAACCGTCCATACAAGTGTGAGGTTTGCAAGGAGTCCTTCACACAGAAAAATATCCTCCTCGTTCACTACAATTCTGTGAGTCACTTGCATAAATTGAAGCGGGCCATGCAAGAGCAACAACAGTTCCTAAATCAAGTGCCAACCTCCATGGCCACAAATGCTGTCATTCCAACCCCCACCCACCTCATCAGTCCTGCCAGCAAAACCTCCTCCGCCACTGCGGGCTCTACCGCAACTTCTACCGCCACTGCAACTGCACCCTCCACAGCCTCATCCTCCCCTTCCGAGGATGATGACAAGAAGCCATTTAAATGCAATATTTGCAAAGTAGCATACAGTCAAGGGTCCACTTTAGATATTCATATGCGGTCTGTTCTTCATCAAACTCGAGCTTCCAAGTTACAGGAACTGGCACTCACGGGACAAATTGATTTAAGCAAGCCTCTCATTGAGCAGCCGGAGCCTCAGAAGCTACAAGATCAGCATAAGAAGCTCATCCAAGAGATGCTCAGTCCAAAGGGGGATACTTTACAATTCTCAACCCCAGGTCGTTCAAGTAGTCCTAGTAGTTCTCAAAGTCAGAACTCTACACCACCAAATGCATCTTCTAGTTCACCGGCAATTTCCTCCTCCTCTCCTCAAACATTTTCCTGCTCTCGGTGTAGTACAGTTTGTACGTCACAGGAACAGCTTCTCACGCATCAGCATCTCTATTGCATGTTCCAAAATTCACTGTCTCTCTTCCCGCCACTTCCCTCTCCGAATTCCACCGCAACACCTAATACCTCCAGCGTAACTGAATTCCACGCTGCCCCTAACTCTCCCTCACCATCACCTGCCCCGGAGGAGTCCTATCAAAGATTCATCATGCCGAGTAAAAAGTCCTCACAGATCTACAAGCATCTTCTGGAGAGCTATGGTTTTGAAATTGTGATGCAGTTTAATGAGTTCCACCAGAAGCGAATCAAGCGAGAGGATGATGAGGAGCCTCCATCAGATGATCAAATTCTCAAAGAGTTCCCGGAACTGGCCAAATCCGCATGTCCTTATTGTAAGAAAGAATTTTCCAGTGTATGGATTTTGAAAGCTCATTGTGAAGAAATACACAAAGATGTGGTTTCAATGGAGATACTGGAAAATTTTGCTGAAGCTTTCAGAACCGAGTATGCCAAGAAGGTAGAGGCGGCTGCTTCCGAGGTAGCCGACAAGGAGTCGGAGATGATGGACAAGGCCGAAGCACCAGCTGTGGGGAAAGCTCTTCCAGAGCCACTCCAGCCCACGATCAATCCAACTGCCCCAAGCACACCCACGGCCTCCACGACACCCGCCTCCAGTGCAGACTCTGTTAGTGACAGGAACAACTCCTCGGCTACAGCCGGACACTCTAGCAACATTCCACTTTCCCTTGCCCAGCATATGAATGATGTTCAGGCAGCATTAAATGCCATGGCTGCCTCCCAATTACAACATTTCAGTCCTATGATCAATCCTATGATGATGGCCGCCGGACTGGGAATGGCCCTTCCATTGGGCCTTAATGTCAATGCACTGGCAGCAATGAATCTGCAGCCGCCTCTAGTGCCCATGATGATGCCCCCTCCTTTCGAACCTATGAATATGAACCAAATGAGCCAAAGTCAGTCGCAATTATTCCAACAGCCGATTGACCCCTCAATGCTTGCCAAGCAACAACTCATGCAACAGCAGCAGCAGCAACAAAGTTCAGGTACGGCTCAGCAAAAACGAGCCCGCACACGCATCACTGATGACCAACTAAAAATTCTCAGGGCTCATTTTGATATCAATAACTCTCCCTCAGAAGATCAAATCCAACAAATGGCACAGCAAAGTGGTCTACCTCCAAAAGTGATTAAACACTGGTTCCGTAATACTCTGTTTAAGGAACGACAGCGAAATAAGGATTCCCCCTATAATTTCAGTAATCCTCCTTCGACTACACTCAATTTGGAAGAGTATGAAAAAACCGGGGAAGCGAAAGTGATGCCTCTCAATGCAGAGGAACAGAAGCAGTATGAAATGCCACAACTGCCCAGTAATAAAGTGGAGGTGAAGCAAAGGAAAAATAGTACCCCTCACCAGCACCTAGAATTGGACACAAAGCTATTTAATCATGACACAATGAGTACTGGTGACGGGTCGGAGTCCGACTCGAAGGTAGAGGAAGAGCATCACCGGAAGAAGCCCTCCCAGAACAAGAAGGGCAGTAGTTCGAATTGCGTGAATGCTGGTGGTAGTGGGGGATTGAGTTCCGCGGGTGCGAAGCCAGCTCGTTCCTCCTCCGTTCCATCGCTTGCAATTCCAGAAATAAACACTTGTTCCTCACCTAACAGCCTTACTTTGACGTCCCTGATTAATTCTCAAATGATTCCTCTGGATGTTAACTCCACGTCTCAGCAGTCCATGCTACCGCCTCCTAAGGTAAACAATTTTGCCACTCCAAGTCAAGTTCCTAATACAAGCCTTTTATCTCTTGCATCCCCCGTCGCTTCAATGAACAGTCCCGGAAGCAGTCGGTCTGACCCTCACATGGCATCACCTCCTCTTCCAAATAGTGTGAATCAGAACGTGTCCTCTGGTAAACGTGCTAATCGAACCCGCTTCACTGACTATCAGATCAAAGTGTTGCAAGAATTCTTTGAGAATAATGCATACCCCAAAGATGATGACTTAGAATATCTATCAAAGCTTCTCAATCTCAGCCCACGTGTGATTGTCGTCTGGTTTCAGAATGCCCGCCAAAAAGCAAGGAAAGTCTATGAGAACCAGCCGCCTGTAGACACCACTGAGGAGGGAGCCGGGAGGTTTCAAAGGACTCCAGGGCTCAATTATCAGTGTAAGAAATGTCTGTTGGTATTCCAACGGTACTATGAGCTCATCCGTCATCAAAAGACACACTGTTTCAAAGAAGAGGATGCGAAACGATCCGCACAGGCACAAGCCGCTGCCGCTCAGGTAGCTGCTGCCATGTCCTCTGAAGACTCAAACTCCAGCACTGTGACGGATGTATCGGGTCTGACGTCGAGCTGTGGGCCCAGTCCTTCCGCTACCTCCTCATCGGTGATCATGGGGAATCAAAGTGCAAGTGCAAATTCATCTGCATTATTTAGTGGAGACGTAAAATCTAATCAGAGTCAGGAAGAGTCTTACCAATGCGAAAAATGTAATCTCATGTTCCCGAGGTTTGACCTTTGGCGAGAGCATCAACTTGTCCATATTATGAATCCTAACTTGTTCCCCTCATACTCACCTGATAGTCCCTTTGGAATTTTGCAACAGCATGCGCATCAGCAGCAACAAGCTGCAGCTGCACAACAGCAACAGCAACAACAACAGAAAGATAGAGATTCCAATAGAGATCTTGTTTTAGCCTCAGGTCAGTCTCAAAGTCAGTCCCATAGTGCTGCGAGTAGTATTGCTGGAGATGCCACGGCTAAGCGTAAGTGGTCAGCTGATGAGCAAACTGACGATGACAAGGATGACCAGCCGAGAGACAAGCGGCTGAGAACTACCATCCTCCCTGAACAACTTGACTATCTCTACCAAAAATATCAGATTGAGAGCAATCCAAGTCGCAAGATGCTCGAAACGATTGCACGTGAGGTGGGTCTCAAGAAACGAGTGGTTCAAGTCTGGTTCCAAAACACTCGTGCTCGGGAACGTAAGGGTCAGTTCAGAGCACACGCACAAGTCATTAACAAGCGCTGTCCCTTCTGTCCAGCTCTGTTCAAAGTAAAGTCCGCACTTGAGACTCACTTGGCCGCCAAACATGCTGACCAGTATACCAAAGGAGATATAAATATCGATGCTCTTCCTGATGAGGAGTTCGATTCCGCCTCATCGCCACTGGGTGATAATACAAAAGTTCCTATTAGTTTCGGTGCAACTGCAACTAACTCTTTTGGTGCTGCTCCTACTTCTACCTCTCCCAACATTATGACATCCACATTTTTGCATTCTTTGTCCACCCACGCTGAAATTGAGAGCTCACTCAAAAAAATGTATGAAGAAAGCCTCAAAAGGTACGCTCAAGAGGTTCAGGCAGCCAGTCATAATGGTCGGGACTCCTCGGGTCATGCGGACCTGAGACTGGTCAAAAGCGAATTAGCCTCGCCACCCGCCACAGAGACCACCGGTGAGCTGCCCCTCGACCTCAGCAAGCCCGTTGACCTCAGTCGGGCCCTACAGATGACCAAAATGGATACAATGGACTCCTTTGACACTCATGACTACTTATCTGGTAAGCTCATCCTTTCTCCTTGGTTACTGTAGTCTTAGCACCTTTGGTTTTTTGTCGGTGTTATTATTTTTGTTGAATGTATTTTTTTACCCTTATACCTGTGCACCGCACTAGCTATGATATAACAGAAGGTGCTTTCTATGGTGCTTTCTTATTGGGTTCTAATTCTTTGCTCACGTAATTTACTCAATTACAGCATTTAACATGGCAAATATCCAGTAGTTCTCTTCTTTTCCTCGTAGACTTCGGTATCATTACTCTCCACCATTCTCACTCCTCCAATCATTAACCATCTCTATTTTACTATATATATTTACATATATAGCCACTCCAAAAATTGCTAGTCTTCATATATCTACCATTTAACTTCCATACCCTTCAAAGCACGTGTACATATTCATTCTGTATATATTTAGTACTAGTTACTATTGCTAGTATAGTGCTAAAATATCAAAATTCTCTTAGATTTTACAAAAAAAATCCCACTCATCTCTGATCATTTTCAAAAAAAGCATATTCCCTCAAAAGTGCATAGTATATATATTCCGAAAGAAATAATAATTCTAGTTGAATTCCAAAAAAACAGAATTAGTCTTTTTTTCTCAAAATTGAGTCCAGTGCCGTGCACAGGTATGCTTGTATTGATAAAAATAAGAAAAAAACTTTGATGACCGTTGACGAGCCGGTTCAAATAGTTGAACATTGTTGATAAAATTGACAATCCGTCAAAAAAACTCTACCTGAACAGATGCAGATGACTTTGACGCATCTCACGATAGCAACCCGAACTCACCCGCTTCTAGCACAACTAGCCAAAGACCTTCGTGCGGACCTGCAGCCAACAACAGTGGAAAAAGATTCCGCACACAGATGTCCAGCCTGCAGGTCAGCTGATGTCACTGTCCCTCTTCTTTCTGGAAACAGTTCAGTTACTCTTCTTTTATTACGTTTTTTATTATTCGTATGCATCGTTCTGTTTGCTCAATGTTGCATTTCATTGAAATCAGTTCAGTCAGTCAGTCAAGTCAAAAATGGTCGGATTTTTTTTAGTTTCCTTTTCTCAGTTTTTTTCTCACTCTTTCTCTCTCTCTCTCTTTCTCTATCTCTCTATCTATATCTCTCTTTCACTCAAATTTTAACTTTATTTATTATGTCAAAAAATAAACAATGTTTTCAACTATGTACTATACCAAAATTATATACCCAAGAAGGTACTGAAAAGGCTGTGAGATCCAAGCACTATATTGTATGTATATGTACGTTGGATTGTTAATAGGTGTGTAAATGTTGACTGTCCTATGGCTACAGACAGAAAATTGTGCTCAATTATTGACAAAATTAAGACGGCCGAGAGTGGAAAGCATTTTATTTGAATTTTCAAAGGATCGGTATAGCATTATTAGTGTGATTGGTGAGAAAAGTGATAGTGAAAAATTATCATGTTGGAACGTATACGTTGAAAACATATACCTGACGGACATTTTCTTTGCTATGTGGACACACACTATATATACCTTTAATGTAACATAACTGTATATGATACACGATGTTTTCTCAACATTTCACCTGTTGTTTCTTCTTCCCTATGTGTAATCTCCTCCTTTTTGGAAATAAACGCTTTTTTTCGCTTACTGCTTTGTTATGATTAATTTTTTATTTTTTGGTGAAGGGCCTATATATTTCAAAAATAATTATTTTACCAAAGCAATATTAACAACCAATTTTAATGATTTCTATTGGAATTATTATTGTTATTACTATTATCATTATCATTATGTGCACACAGCTATACCACAGCAAAATAATGGGGAGAAGAATGTGCGCATAAGTTCCTTTATTGACAAAAAGTTAAATAGAGAACTTTGTTTTTGGTTACAGGTGAAAGTGATGAAGAGTCTATTTGCTGACTACAAGACTCCAACTATGGCAGAATGTGAAATGCTTGGTCGAGAGATTGGTTTACCCAAACGAGTTGTGCAAGTTTGGTTTCAAAATGCTCGAGCAAAGGAAAAGAAGAGTAAGTTGGCGATACAAAAAGCATACGGCCAAGAGCCCGAGCCTCAGAAGTTACCTGAGGAGTGTAAATTGTGTAGTTTCAAGTACTCTCACAAATACTCGGTTCAAGATCATATTTTTACAAGGAAACACATTGACAATGTCAAGGTGCACATTGAAAGTGGCAAGCTTGAGTTGAGCGAAAGTTACCTTCAACCTACGAACGCTACTTCTACGTCAGGCAGTGCTACAACTACACCCGGACCGGTGAATCTACAATCTTCGGATTTCTCACAATCTTCTCCATCCGAATTACTTGACTCTACTCTGAGCAATGTGAATGGTCAGCAACTATCCTCACATGCACAAGCTGCTCTTTTCCAACAATTACAACTCCTTCAACTTGCAGCTGGGGCATCGGGCTCCCTTCCTCCATCTTCTTCCTCAAGCAATCAAAATGTTAACAGTGTTACTCCTACAACTTCTACTGCTACTACTACAACTTCCACCCAACAACAACTAACAAATAATCTAAAAAACTTGAGTAGTGTGGATGAACTGAATGTAATTCAATTGTACGGACTAGGAAGCAGCCAAGGCTTCAACAGTGGTGTTGGCTCATCACTCAATACTCTCATGCACCCTCTCATGTCCGCCTCTTCTGGTAAGTGAAATGGAATACTTACGTTGTATTGAATGCATGTAAAAATATATATACAGAGACTGGATACCGCCGTCTCCCACACTACACATACAGCCTCCATATCACATATACTTGGCCCTACTGAAGGAAAACGATTTCGGGGGGAAAAGTGGAAAAAGTCGAGCTTTTCGTTGTAGTAACTACTAAATGTAATAAGCAAAATACACTGAAACAAAACATGACGCCTTTTCATACTTGAAAAAAAATAATATCATTCATATTAAAATGAAGAATGTGCATGTTACATACTCGAGAGAAAATATCTACAAAAACCTTGATATTCGTTTGATGGCTCCATATATTAAAAAAATATACACATCCAAAATAGTACATATACTAATCATACCAAAAATATTTCAATGCTACAATAATGATAAATCAATTTTAATTTTTTTTTCTCCTGCAAAAAAAAAGAAAGAATTCTAACCTAAAAACAAGGCGGCATTGATGAGCTTCCCAATATATAATAATCCAATCCCAACAGATTCCTCTATACTAAAATCCTATATATATATATATATATACAATGGGAATTACACCTCAAATTTAGTAAAAACGTTTTTTTTCTCCCTCTCCCATTTTAGTATGTATGTTTTTGTGCATATAATAATTATAATAGAATTTGTTTTTCTGAGAGCCAGTCGACTGGTTAGAATGTTAAATACTATACACTGAATGCTAAATATGGAAGTATAGCATGGATCTAAACAAATAGGCTATATATCAACATACATCTATATGGTTCGCATTTCCCTCCATATGACTGATGTAGTGAGTATACCTAAAATGTAGGAATCTATTTATTAAGTATTTATTATTGTATATGATGAAGCGCTACTGACCAGATCGTGAGAGGAGAGTTTTTTGTGAATCAACCATATAGTATATATTAGAGATAGAGAAAAAAACACAGCTACAGTAGGATTTCCATATACCTTTTAGTAGTTATTATTACTATATGTGTAGAGAGAAAGAAATCATAGGGGAAAACACTATCCTACAAGCATTATTATTATTTAAGATGATGCAAAAATATACCTGGGAAATAATATGTATCACACGTATTGGAGAGTGATAGAGAGGGAGAGATAGAATTTTTAATGCAAATCACTTTTGACATTTTATTTCCTCTCGAATCATTTTTTCTTCTCATTTAAAAAATATATACACAATTATTACAATATATAAGTATACCAGTGTTTGTATAATCAATATATGCTAGCTCTTTAATACTAAACATATACATAATTATGTAAAAGTCCATATAATTGCTATATAACTATATAAAACTACGGAACATGTAGATATATAAAGTTTCTTTTTTTTCTCTCTATACAATCCTCGTCTCTATATGTAATATGCATATATAGCTAAATATATATACATATATGTATATATGTATTTGTAAAAAAGCATGAACGTATTTATACATATTAGTTGAATTTTTTTGTATAGTTGGAAAGAATGGCGACTTATTATCTATTGAATAATATTATACAATGTGTACTAAAGATAGACCTTTTTAGCAAGATCGTAATAGTAGAGAGTCTTGTGTATGTATGTATATGTGTTTGTACGTGTATGTAATTATATGTTGTTAGATATTTTATATGATCACAGTTATGACTATTATTATTATTATTATCAATCATGATGGTTCAAGATTCCTAGTACGTTTACGTACAAAAATTTTGTTGTTTTTTTGTTTATATACATAGTTCCTTAGTTTGTAAGTAAATTATTTATAATTAATTAATTTAATGATTTTATCATATAAATATTGAAAAAATTTCGAGAATAATGTAAAAAGAGAAAAATTCTCCTACTATACACACTTCATATAGTAAGATATTAGATAAAAAAACAATTACTACAAGAGTGCTACTACACACAAGGAGCAGCAAGCCACTACACAAAAACATTTTTGTTCTATTATTATCATTATTATTATTATTATTGTTTTTTGAGTTTGTACCGGCTTTTCTTTTATTATTTGATTTGAATACAGACGTCCATTGTATACAAAATTTCAACGTAAAAATCCAAGTTTATTGCATTGCTTATTTTGATTTATTTGATTTCATTATTCCCTGGCATCATCTTTATTCCCTATGCTTCATGTATAACTATAGATGTATTGACATTTTGCATAAAGTTTTTCCTATAGTTTCTACGTAAAAAAATGTATACATATTGAGCCATCCCAATATAATAACCCAATTAAAGGTAGATTCCGACATATCTTTGGTATGGACACATATATGCTTGTGTGCTGAGATAGGAAGATATTGGATCAATAGTTGCATATGTACTCACGCATCATGAAAGACATGAAAAGATGATTTCCTCGGTGCATTTAGTTTTTGAGCAATTTTCCAAAGTCATTGAATTTAGTAGTTAAATACTAATTGGATTCAGGTAAAGTACTGGATGATAGGACGTTGACTTGGCGGCAAAGTTCTTGATTTGGGTTCAAAAGCGGGGTTAGAAAAAAAATTCTCACGGCTCCTCCATCTCTTCATGTGTTACTCATCGTCAGTTCAATTCATCTGGAATGAAAAACAGTAATAAGTGTTAAGTAAAAGAAGAAGAAGAAGGATGAAGGAGAAGAAGAAGAAGTGAGTGGAGAGAAATGGAGATTCACTTGGGGATGTTGAAGCGTGGGGGATGATGCTATATGGGAGCTACATAATAAGGTGCTCAGTGCCCGTGAGTATGAGAGATGGAAAGAGGAACATCTTACATTGACGTCTTCAATTATTATACTTCCATGCGAGAGAGAGAGAGAGAATGCTCTTCGAAAATGTATTATTCTTCGTGACACATCAAGTCGTACAAATTATCGATGTGCTTGGGTCGTAGAATCTTCGTCCCATGCTGAGAGTGTAGAATACTTATTAGATTGACCCCAGGAATCATTATGCCCATCGTTTTTATGGTAATTATAGCTTGGTTACCTTCAACTCAGAGGTGAGACCTCCACACACACATTGTATATGTAGTGGAGGAAAATTTACACACACACACACACTATATTTTCCTCATTGTTTGAACCAGAGCTTATACCCTTATAGTACATACATACATTTACTTACTTTACAATATCCATGGAGCCCTGTGTTACAACTACTCCCTCCTTGTTGATATTTTATCAGCCCATGGGCACTCTTCCCAAAATCTTATCTTAACTCGAAAATGTTGTACTTGTGTTTATTGCTACGTTTCCTATCACTTGTTCCTAAAGGAATAGCCCTGGTTATACCCTTAATAATTTTTCCACGTTTATTTGTTTCGAATCAGCCAACGGTTTATTATCGAGGTACAACTACTCACTACTGGGACTAGACTCATCTCTCCTATATGATCTACCACATATGTGCGTTTCTTAGGCAGAGATAGCAATGCCATTGGAGAGTCTCCGTATATATACATATTCCGTAAGTACAAAAAGGAAGAATAACACTCGACTCTGGACTGTGAGTACATGCATAGCCAGAGTAAATACAGCTACAGGCATCATCTATCTATACCACATCCAATCTTGCATGATTTGCTTTGATTTCCTTCCTTTTTCTTTTTACCACTCCACCACCATGACTACTTGATCAATTTAGGAACCATGCAGTTCCGACTTCACCTTAAGATACAAGTCTGGAAATTTTATGCGTAAGTAGTAGGTTCCCTTGTGAAAGGATAGAAGAGCTTTAGGAGTAAATACATAGGCCAACACATATGAGTTCTTTGGTTCTCGAGCATAACTTTTGTTTTGGAGGAGAACGTTGGAGATGAGAAGAGAAAAGGTCTTTGGGAGAGACATAGGAAGTTGTAGTAAGTGTAAGAGTATATAGTGTCTCCATAGGATAAAAAACCTCATCCTCTCCGTCCTCGCTGTGTTGTTAAGTTTTAGTGGATACACACTCTTCTTTTTGTTCTTATTCAATCACATTTTGTCCAACTGCGATCATCATGCAAAAACATCTGTCGCCATATAAGAACAGTTCCTCTCACTCCTCCTGCCCATAGACCGTCCTGATTTTTCTCAATCAAATGCAAACTACCTTCCATGCCATTGACTAGAATCTTTCCCTTTAGTGGCTTTCCAGCCATATTACATCGATTACTGAATTTAGAGTAGTCTAAGAGAATAGAGAAGGTGAAGAAACACTGGGGCACGGCTCCTTTCATTCACTCCACAAATACTTTTTTTTATTGTATCAATCGATATTACCGTGTAAGTGTATATCTATTACCGAAAATATCTAAGAAAAAAACCATGAGCTCTCCCGCCATGTGCTATGTAGAGACATTCCTATGTATGTGCACATAGTACGGGGCTTGGAGTACTCCCTGTATTTGTACAACGGTTACGTCCCTTGCTTTGGAGATGTTGTTTTGTACATGCACTCTCTCTTTTTATCTTGTAGCTCCGATCCCTAATAATTTTTTTCCTTGAATTTGACTCGATTTGTTGGAACTGACTGGAACTACATATTGGTTAGGCAATGGAGCCCTGTATACACGTATGTATAGGGACTGTGTAAAAGAGCCATGTCTTCATCCGTCCTCATCCGCTTTTATTAGCAATTGTAATTTTTCCCTTAAGTTCTCAAGTCCTCTACTCCCTTCAGCTCTCCATTGGAAACGAGTTTGAGGCTTGGAGCTTGTTCCAAGGATATTTTTCAATGCACATTGATTTCTATGAAGTAACTGTAATCACTATGGAGTAAGTTCACTAACGAACAATAAGTATACGCAGTATAGTATTTAACCTCTGAGCAAATATCAGTTATTGAACTTCAAGTACTTTTTTTTTCTCAGACTCCAGCCATCGATAGAGAGGGAGAGTGAGAGAGAGACAGAGCTAATATGTATTTAAAATTTCTCATTGAACTAGATTCTGCAGCCATGTAGAAAAATTAAAAGGAATCTCTCACACCTGGTCATTGAGGAAATACTGGTTGAAAAAACAATTGTGTATTATTGGAACCATTAATGCAGAGATAAGTTGCATTGGGGGGGAATGGCTTAAAAAATTATATTCAATTCCAAGTCTGTATTGGTGAATGAAAACTGCCTACATTCAGATTGACAGTCTCCGTCTCTCTTTCACTACCAACAACCAATCACTGTTCAATCAGCTCCAGAATCCATAATATCCATAAGCAGACTTGAGCAGTGCTCACTCCTTTTCCTTCAGAGATTATCGAGACATTGCAGGCTAGTCCATCCTATAGCTTCGTATTCTTCAATTGCCTACGTATAAGCCTATATATATACGTACGCGACATACCCACAAATATTCCTTCATGTTTTTCCATGTTAAATTTTTATGTCATGCCAGGTATAAAATACATAGAAAAATATACATCTACAAATAGGAACACTCCCTCCACTCTTGGGTAAACATGTCTTTACGTAAGTAATGCCCACACATTTCTCATGTAATCTGCTCATATTGTCGTTATAATTGTACGGGACGATCTTCATAGTTGACGCTAGAGTTTTTATATAGGAAAGCCAGTGTATATCTATAATAACCTCGGAATGGTTAAAAGTATGAAGATTTTTACAAGTAGAAATTCTCTCGGAGTAGGAAAGATATATAAATGAAGAACAAGCCAGAGAAAGAGAGGACCCTTCGGAAATCTCAAGGATCTGGCCCTTTATCAATCACTTATCTATCTCCAGCCATCCATGAAGGTAAGCTCACTCACCTTCAGAAGGAAGAATTTTTTTTGTTTCCTCGGCTCTTGGAACAGTTAACAAGTTCTGGGTATATGTGTTGATTAGAATCGTTTGCTGTACTTACAATCCGTGGTTACATTAGGTCAGGGTAGTGGAGAAGTAAAGAGAGAGAGAGAGAGAAGGTGCGGCAAAACTATAGCTATTACAGAGTAAAGTATATTTTAACAGCAGGACTGACGAGAATGAGGAGAGGGTAGATGGATGCTGGGAGTTGTAAATTGGTGGTAGTAGCACTTGGCAAACTGAGTATTAGTATGAAGGTAGCTCAAATTCTCGTTACGTATTAAATGGGAGAAATCACGCACCTAAAAATTCTCATGATTTTATCAGCTTATTTTTATGCTTATGATGACGATGATGCAAATTATCGCTCCTTCTTCGTCTCTCTCTCTCTCTTTCTCTCTCTCTCTCTCACTCCTCTGATTATTAGGATTACACTTGTACAAGAGGAATTATAAGTGCCTAGTTGGGCTGGTACATAATAATAATTATTCTATCTCGTAAAGTCTTCAATGTACTGCTATCAAAGGGCAAGGTATATGACTTAATATTTCTCATTTAATGTCTTCCCTCTCTGATGTCTGTGACACTATAAGTTACGTTGACACTCAGTCGTAAAATTCCTTGAGTGCAGAGAATTGTATAGGCTCTCTTATTCTTGTAGGCAGGCCATAGGATCTGGTAGTATAAAATCCTTGTAATATTCTTCGTCTTTTAAGTTTTTCTAATAACCAAGAATTTCTTATGCTCTAGGAAAAAGTGGTCTCACAAAGTACGAGGGTGTTCTCTTTGCCCATTGTAATATCCTAGATTTTTCTCGAAAATGGTAGATTTGTGTACGAAAGACAAGATTAACATCTTGAGACTTCTTCTTCTCTCCTTTCTTCCCTTTGATTTAAATTGTTTCTCCTTTAGTGTACACTTAACGCCTTATACTTGCTCTTCGATACTTACAATGTGATAGGATGATGAAGTCAATAGACTCCCTTTACTCTCTAATTTCAACCTAAGCTTCCTTGTTCTTAATTCCCAATGTTCTAATTCAATATGCTTCCATTTGAAAGCATTAGAAAGATTTCTTAAGGGCTTGATATGCTTGTGTATTATCTTATAGTAGAGCTTTGGAAATGCAATATCATTCTTATGACTGAGAACTGTCAAAGCTGTAAAGGAACCACCTATAAAGAATTATTCTAATGGTTCACATGGGTTTGGAACTTACAATGATATATTTATTCTCTAACTTTTTGTATGTGGAGATAGAGTGACATTTTTGTTACATTTATTCCCATGCGTATGTGTATAGAATTTTTGGTTGGGGTGTATCTTTCAAGTGGAATTGTTTACCTTGGATGATATTATGCGAGTAGCGGGGTACGTGTTATGTAGGTTGGGAAGTTAGCTGTTACTAGTAATTATAAGGCTTAAGATATATACAAAGGTATTAGGAAAAATGATAGGAAAAATGTATTTGTTGGGACGGGTAACCACCGGGATTTATTTGAGTAAAAGCGTTAGTTTGAAACGTGCGTGTAATATCCATATGTGAACTGGCCTTTGTGGACCGTAATGCTGTGTGTTTTTACCTGTAATTCAGCTTATGACTGTTACTTACAGCGTTTAGTAGTTTTCTGAGGGCTACATACACTGAAGGCTTTGATTGAGAAGGAGAGAGAGAGAGCCCTCGTCATTTCTTTTCTCTAATGGCCTCCAATTCCTTATCAATGGTATGTCCAGGTGTTTCATTCGGATAGACCAGCTGAGCCTTCACAGCTATTGTCCTAAATAACTATGATATGCTACGCTCTGCTTCAGGGAACTCTCCTCAACCTTTAGCCATATATACTCTATAGGAAAAAATACAATAATAGACACACTTTCATACCTCAAGCTTAGCCATGACCATTGAGCTGAACTATATGCAACTGAGAGTAAGTAGTATCTCTCCTGTACATAATTTTTCTTCTTATTAGATGATGTGAGGAGTAAGTATTTTTTCTTGAAAAAAATATCTATCCAAGAGAGGGTGAGAGAAAGGAAGGAATGATAAAACTGATCCTGACTGCTTCTCCACATGGAATTGTGTACATTAAAAAGTAGGATTGTGTTATTTGGAGGCAGATAGATATATGTGGACTTGAGATGTTTAAAAAGGAGATAGAAGAGATCTTATGCATGTATAACGACATTGTTTTTTTCTCTCTTGGTTGTTATAAAGAGTATTTAATTTTTTAGGTAATGTTTCCATATCTTGTTCCGTATGTGTGGCTTTACAAGACATTGAGAGTCATTGAGAGTTCTGGGCTCCTCTCACTAGTTAGGTTCCTCCACTTGGTTACAATTGGTTAGGACGGATGAGTGAGACGCCTTCAGCATATTATGTTAATAAGCCTCGAAAACAAGTTTGTATAGAGTGTTAAATTCTTGAATATTAATCCTCTCCGATTTAAATCTTACCTAAATGAGTATGAAATATTTATTACTCGTCGATTTCAATGGTTAACCAACTTGTGGTGGCGAGAAGGAGTCCAGTCCATGTACCTATGGGGCTAGGGTCTACTGCACTCGCAGAGTTCTCTTGTATACATGTTCTCCTATCTCTCTCTCTCTCTCTACTGCTCGAGTCTTTTACAATATTAGCATTGCTCCCTACTTTGACGTACATAACTTGGATGTACATATGCTGGAATGTATCCTTGTACGCAACCTTTTTTCTTACCTCTCTTCAAGTGATTGCTATAGGATTTGAGGGGAAATTCTATACTATTATAAGATATATCTATTTCTTTATTTTGTCCATACTCTGTAGATAAAACCATATATGCATTAAAATATCTTGGAATGTAATATCTTGTAGAATTCAAGTCAACATTGAGGGAAGTTCAAGCTCTCAAGAATGTTTTGGTCTTGGCTCTCTCTCTCTCTTGCTCTTGAGCTCACATAAAGATAGGACGGTTATAACGTAAAATAATACAATCCCGTTTTACACAAGAGAGAAAAATAATATAATAAAAAAAATACTTGCATACACAATTGGTGTTCGTCGGGAGGAAGACTTTTTCCCCATCAGGTCTCAATGACAATTATTATCATTGTATTATTCTGAGCAAGAAGAATAATTCCAAGTTTAAATATTTCCTTATAAAACGCATTCCTTGTACTGAATTCTTTTTCTTTTCAATCCAAAACCTGATCGTTTGTTTTCAAGGGAGGCATTGTGATTTCTCCCAAAAAAAAATTTATCCCCTCATTCCTCTTCCACTGACTTGGTTCGTTGGTCAGTGTAGGATGCTCTGTCGTGTAGACTCTTCAAAATGATAATAACAAGAGAAAAGCATTTAACTTATTCTCATGAAAGCGGAAATTCTTCTTTTAGCATAATCATTCCAGGCTCATTTCCGAGTATTACTATGATTTACTTTGCATAATAGTCATGATTATGACATTTTTCACGGTGCGATACAATTCAGCAGTTGCTACATGAAGAACCGTGTATAAGTAGATGTGGGATTTTTTAAAGGATTTTCTTGTATTGGTAGCTTAAAGCTGTAGAGACTGTAAAGGATGGTGTCATTGAGGCTTGTGTATTAAAATTGGTAGTAGCTAAAGGATGGTTCGGACTATATTCCTTTAATATATGCAAAGGTATAGGAGAAGTTGACCATTGCACCCACTTCGGCCATTCCCACTTACACGATGACGATGACACTAACCAAGAAGCCTAATTTGATGTTAGGCAAGTTTCCCCCTTTTTTCACTCACTCCTTTCTTATTATATATTCCACATATTATTTTGTGAATAGCTGGAGCAAACAGTAGAAAGGAAGGTTGATATATGATAATGTAAGTAGAATTATTTGGAAAGAGCTGCTTATATTTTGACGGAATACTTATACACTATGTATATATATTTATAGAAGAGAGGCTTGTCAAGGAGGAAGCAAGTTATTTTTGGCATGGGGAAGATGGACGGTCGTTCATATTCATCATCAAGGGGCTTATACATTATCGATAGTAGTTGACAGGGAGAAGGCACACAGGGAGAAAATTTTCCCGAATTATTCAGCTTTTGTGACTATGTAAAACTATTGTTGTCAAGTGCTGTGTATGACACGGCCCCGTTACGCGTAATGCAGGAAACAATGGTACGACTTTGCCTAGACAGACCCTTGTACAAGCAAATGGAGTTTTTGACAAAAAAAATTTATTCTCTCCTCTATGCTTATGGATACTCATTCTATTAAAATATTATGCCTTCCCATCATTCTATATTGAACGCTTGGCTCTCCCTCCTATGACATTTTTTAACTTGCTTGTATTTCCCTATATTTACATGTGTATAAATATAAAAAAGAGAGCTTTCTATGAACGTGTACGTTCCTTTGAATCTATTGCTTATTTCAGGATGCTCCATTCTTCCTAACTTTACTGTATCTTATACATAAAGGTAAACTACATGTTTTTTATGCATTCAGTGTATCTACTTACACTCTGATGATGACTCCGCTTGCAAGGTTATCATTCTCTACAACCTGAGCTACCTTTACTCCAAATCACTATTTGTGTTACTATTCAACCTCTTTTTTATTATAAACAAGATAATTAATTGTCATCGATTCATTCCATTTGAGACTTGTATATAATTTTACTGACGTGACGTACAAAGTACACATATGAAACCAGCTCTGAAATAGTGAATACTCAGTGATAATTATAGCTTGGATAATTTTTAAATCTAAAGGATAAAATTGATTTACATAGTACATATATAGCAATTCCTCCAACCCTTCTACTATTCCTAATTCATCGATAAACGTTCAAAGGAATAGTAATGTTATTTTTGGAATTAGTATTGAACTAAAGTTCGGGCTACGATTGTTATAGATAGAGAGAAACGTCTAGAAAATAGTATGATTCGTATGTTGTGAAATGTGTTATAAAAATAATCGTGGAATGGAATAGTCTCGAATGTGATAGACTAGAGGAATTGGAAGGACCATTGGCTTGAAGGTGAGAAAGGTATGCGCAGGACTGGATAATTGTTTGTCTATAATTACAAATGAATTAACACTATTACTGGTTGGAGTTGGAATGCGTGTGGTGGAGAGGGAGATATGGCGCATGTATTATGGCTAGGCAATGTGAGGCAACGAGGCGAGATCCCTCCCGTGTGCGCCGTAAAAACGTTCAGTAGATTTCTAGACTATCTGTGTATCGAGTTGGGGACGGGTGGGCATTGTTAATGGAAATGAGTGTGGTGGGAAGATTGCGCAACAAACAAGAGATGTGCATCGATAAAGTCATATACTACATAGCAATTGAATGGCTGGCTAAGGTAGGCAGGTCATATGTACGTGGATTGTTACGAGCGGAAGTTGAGCATTTCATTGACATTCTCTTCACATGAATTATCATTTAATACAGAGTACGGTACATATAAATATGTATGTAGAATAATGGTAAAAAAGTATGTTTTGAGTAAATGCTTTCTATAATCCATGGGATGAATTAGAGAGTTCAAGGGGATTGAAGTACATATATAGAAAGAGCTGGATATTTAAGTTAATTGAAGGAATTACTTAAACCATACTTGAAAATGGTGGAATAAAATTGCCGAATACTCAATTGTGGATTTGAAATTCCAATAAAATGTGTGTAGTTTGAGGATGTAGAGGTGAGATTAGAGAAGTCATTCACGACTTCCATATTAGAGGTAACAAATGTATATATTGGGGAAGAGATAAGAGCTGCAGTGATT
Source organism: Spatulosminthurus flaviceps (assembly GCA_034693705.1). Classification (NCBI taxonomy): domain Eukaryota; kingdom Metazoa; phylum Arthropoda; class Collembola; order Symphypleona; family Sminthuridae; genus Spatulosminthurus; species Spatulosminthurus flaviceps. The sequence goes on along the minus strand of JAQFXU010000003.1, from coordinate 54,788 downwards.
TAAATGACTGGAGTTGAGATACAAACAACGTACTCCTCTATGGCAATAGATTCTCTCTCTCTCTTTCTCTGAGTAATAAATAATAATACTTGACAGTCTGTTATTTTGCTTGTGTGTAAGGGGCGGTCGTGACTGTATGAAGAATGAGATGGGGGAGATGACAACACGATGGATACCTGTATGTGTGTGTATTTGTAAGATGTCAATATTGACTCAACCTGCTCTCTCGATTAGATTCCTTCTTCTTCTTCATCATCATCATCTTCTTCTTCTTCTTCTTCTCAATTGCGATCAACTAACTATTACGACATAGATAGATAGGCATAAACTAACGGCTAGTTATTCACTGGTTTTTGTTTATCTCACCCTCCCTCCCCCTCCTCCTCCACCTCCCCAATCTAAATTGTAACAGTGTGGAAAGAAACATATATTTTTTTCCTTTCCTTCTACTCTCAAGGAAGGAACATATAATGTTTGAAACATTATTGTTGTTATGATATATTTTCGTAACTAGTTTCACGATCTCTCTCTCTCTCTACAATTTTTTTTTCACATTTCCATATACTATATACTACTGCCACTCTCCCATATTTTCTTTCCTCTAAGGATGTAACAATATTTGAGTCATTCCAGTAAAAAAAATAAGGGTTATAACAGGGGAAAAACGAAAGCTGAAAGAATAATTGTGGGAATTCATAGATTTGTAAGCGTAACTTTGTAAAACACACACATAGTACACATAATACTCAAACTATTATACGGACATACATAAAAATGTGGTGAGCATTCGTTTGGGAAATTGTAAATGCAAGTATAATTCCAATGATCGAGGTTGATGAGATTGTTGCGATGGATAAGCACAAGGTAATCCTAGACGCGGCCTCCACTTGGTGGTTGTGCTCAAGCTCGGAGTGAACTCATGAATTGTTAATAATGGGAACGTGTTGCAAAGAATATTTTTGTAGTTATTTTCCAACTTATACATCCCCATATGTATACATTCTCTGTGTATAGAGCTGACAATGAGGGATGGTGTTACATATGTTATGGTATAGTAATGCCCTGCTCATATGTTACCACTACTACTACTACTATTTCTCCCCTGGATTTTTACCGAACTGATCCACACACCATCACATCAGACCAACACATCCAACTTAAACAATATATATGTGTAAAGTGTAGAGTAATCTTTCCCTTCATGTACATATCTAATATGGATAGGAAAATGTCTGTATTAAATTCATGTATAGGGAAAGTAATATATTGAGCATGAGTTGTTGTGTGTGTGTGCGAGTGTGAGTGTACGTGTGGAAGTTTTTTTTCACTGCTTTGCATTGCTTGCATTGCTCATGTTTCCAATATCCTTGTTATGGTGAGATGCGTAAATATAGAATATGTATGTGTGAGGATCATAACTATTTATGTATATGCATTACATTAGTGGAGAGATACTAGGGTCGGTTTTTTGTTTATAGAGTTTCCGATGGCAACTCTCTCTGGGCTGCATTGTATGCAGGAGGGCGATGTAAAGATTTATTAATTGAACTTCAATAATGGTTTTGGAAGGGAAAAACTATAATATACAACAAATACTCACATAAACTATATATGTATTTTTAGAGTATTAGAACTCTTCCAGAGAGACCTCTCTTATTTTTACAATCTCAGGCTCACTTCCTCCCCTATAGATATATATTTATGGCAATGGTTCTATTGTACATAGATACATGTAGACATGGACTTTAATAATCCATCCCAAGAACCACAGCTCCTGCCTGTCAGTCTGAATTTTTTATCCGAGAGGAAAAAAATAAATTCAGAAGTGTATAAAGGAAAAGTGGATTATTAGGCTGTGGAACGAGCGGTTCCCTCAAAATCATTTCCAGTCCTGTACTTTCAGACTGACCATGGCTCTTATCCTACGGCTGAGATTTGTAGTATTGTCCAATTATCGATTAGTTATTTGAGGGAAACTACACAACATTTCCCCAGACTTTTATTTAGTTTTGAATTTTATAAACGTTTTTTTGTGTGAATGTAGAAAAAAAATATGTGTATTATTTTTGTGGGAAAAAGTAAACATAACAATTAAATGTTGCAAAACAAGAGTTGAGCAAAAGTTGATGAGGAAATTAAACATTAGGATAATTTGTGGTTAAAAATTAATTACTACCGGCAATTAACTTTTTATAGTGTACTTCCTGACCATGAAGAGCGAGAGAAAAATCTCCAAGCTTCATTCATAAAGAGGAACATATGTAGTGAAGTTGTAGAGGCAGTAGAGAATAATGTTACGGAGGCAAAAACTCCTATGACTCTACAAATGTGAGATATAATGTTTGGGATGAGTCCACATCCACACATGCAAAAGCAATGTTACGCAATGCGAGCACATGAGAGTGTGTTTGTGTATGTGTGTGTGTGAGCAGGAATATCATCACTGAAGGTTGCTTATAATGTGAAGAGAGGAAGGAAGAGCAAGTGTGAGTGAGTTGCCGGAGGGTAAACATTTTTCTACTCTTTGCATTAGTTTTTTTCTCACTAAGAGGAAGGCTTCTGTGTCTGTGAATGAGCCGAAACTCGTGATAACTGTATTAAGAGAAGAGAGGGGGACGAGCGATGGAAAAAATTACATCGGTTTGTAATTAAGACCGCCTTGCTCATTATCATGCATGCCTTTTCATCTGACAATGAGTGTAAAGTTTTCATCTTGAGCTCTTCTTTTGTCCAAGTTGGGAGCGAAACTGATTTTTCTATTTTTTCACTTCTCCCACATTTCCTATGCATATATACATGAAACCTTTCAATGGAGTATCTTATACATGATCCCATGCTGGGGTTCCAACTTTTTTTTCTCTCCTAAAAACTTCCACAGATTCCCACAACTTTAATATTATTCATCCTGTAGGTGTGTAGACTGTCTCAAGAATTTTCCCCCCTTTGCCAATATATATGGTTGAGTTGGTGAAATGCAAGTTTTTGTCAACTCCAGGTTGTTAGGAGGGTTTAATCTCGTTAAAAGTTGTTAATGAAAATTGTCTCTGAGATTTGAGGGAGAGCCTTCCTTGTCCTACCCGGGTCCAGAGGCTCATGAGTTTCTCTTCTTTTTTGAGTGTGTGTGTGTAAACCGAACCCCACACGAGGTTAGCGCCGGAGACCCCATAGAGAAACATAAATAAGAAAGTTTTACAACAATTTTTACTTAAAGTTAATTAATGAATTCTACCTTCCTCAGCAATTTTTCTTCATCTCATCTCTCTCGTCTCTCTCTCTCATCCTCCCTTTGATTTTTAGTAGTAAAAGTTTTACGATGAGATAAAAGTTTCAGCGCTTTTAAATAATTATTAGTTTCCACAGCTGAATCCTAAACATTCGATTCTTGATATTCAAAGACAAAGACAAGGTCTACAGAGTTGAAGTTCAAGATAAAGAGCCTGTTCCTTTGGTCAAGATGCGGAGAGACATAAGAGAGGAAAGCGATTAAACATAACGTATACCTACATAAATTCACATATGCAGAGTTAATTTTTCCTTTACCAGTGCAGTGTAAAGGTATTAAAAAAATCTCAAGTCAAGGATGTCTAATTAATCAAAACTTTTTGTAATATTAAGTCAACTTTACTATCAGGAGGTTTTCCACTCCACACAGCAAGACAGAGTGAGAGAGAGAGAGTGAGGGAAGGTAAGAGTCAACAGATAGAAAAATAGATATGTTTTGTATACACCATGTACAGAAGAATATGTGTTTTTACCTTGGCTTGTAAATTCAAGTGCATAGCCGGTTCTCTCCACTAAATGAACGTAGAATGGATTAACATTGGTATTTTGTTCTACCCCTGGAAGTAGCAGCGTCTGGCTGTAGATCTCGAGGAATAATAATGTATGCAGAAGGTGATACACGCAAATTGTTGGGTGTTAGTTATAGTAACATATACTATCTATACATCACTATTGCAACAGAACCTACCCTCTCGTTTAACTACCGCATTGATCAACTTTGTCCATACTTTACCTCGCAGCGAACACATGTTAACTACATCAATCTGCATAGAATTTTGAAAGGTGCACGCTTTAGAGTTAACGTGCGAGAAATCTTTGAGGTTTAACATAATCTTCGATACATAGACAAGACTTGAGACAAATGCTACACACACGCAGCTCCTCTCTAGCAAGTTAAGCCCTGTAATTGTATGCATATCATGTATCTATGTAATATGATGTAGCTGCCATTTACCTAGGCAAGAACCCATCTCAACTACGTGCATACATTTATAGTTACAAGGGAAAAGCAAATTGTTAGCATTGTGTAGAGCTAAACGTGATAAAAGAGGTTTACTAATCAGTTAAGGGGAAGAGTAGTAGTGGTTTGAGTAGTAGCTTCATCTGCAAATACTTTGCAAATGAATTACAACAACGATGATCATCCACTGCAATGAACCATCATCATCAATAGACAGTTTACCGATGACTTGTCCAACAAATATTGATGAGCTTGAGCATGCATACTAATTCCATCCCTCCCCTTATTCTATACTGTAGCTCTGTGTAGGTTGAAAGCTTGTAGCTATGTAAGCGTATATAGCTAGGCATAAATCCAACAACACTCTCAGTTTCATTGCTGATTGTACTAATACTTTTTCCTATAATATGGACATGTTTCATTCTTCTCCGAGTAATGCAATTCAATGTAATTTGTTAATACATGCAAACATCTCTACAAGATAAACACTGGATTCTCACCCAGTGCTAGAGAATATAATTTAAATTGTTAAAGAAACGGGCCAACGCCCTTATTGATTGAATGCAATCAGTGTTTTACTTACGTTTTAACCACCACTTTATATACATATTTTATATACACGTATAGTTATGTGTATATAATATGTTGGATTAAAAGCATATGTCTGCAGAATTCATTTTTATTTCATTAATTCATTACTACAAGTTGGAGTCCTCGGGAAAATATTATTATACTCAAATAAAAATTACTCAGTGAAATTCTATTAGCAGTAAAAATGAGAATATGTTCATATTTAATATACGGGGCTGAGGAACTATGTGAAGGCTTATGTAGCTACTCCGTTTAAGTAACTTACTACATACAGTGAAATACAATCACCTTAATAGATTCCAGACTGGAAGTGGAAATGTAAGGGAAAACATAAAATTGCTCTTGTCATAAGCATTAGAGTTGTGAACGCTTTCGCATAAGTAGCACATCTGTGGGAGGCTAAAATCGAACAAGTGTAACAGTCGATTGGAAAAAAGCCTGGCCTTCCCTGTAGGATTATACTATGGGAAAAAGATAGGTTGAAAGAGAAATCCTAAGGAACTATATTGGTTTTCCCATCGATCCGAATTACTTGCATTGGCTAATAAAAGACAAGTTTCTCTCTCTCTCTCTCTCTCTCTCTCATGTATTCCAGAGAATATATGTAAAAGGGGAAAAAACTAAAACATTTCTTCTTGAGTGTGGCCTCACATATATATAAGAGCGTTATAAGAGCGTTGTGTAGTAGGACCTAATCCAACTCTAGGAAACTAACACACTCAAGCACATACTTAATGCTAAAGTTTTCCAGTCCTAGTTTTTTTTATTATACACCGTTGAGGGAATTTTCCAAACTAAGAAGAAGAAGAAGCTCCTGACTCTAACGTTCTCTTGTTGTAGTAGTATTCAATAATACTGACAGACATTTCATGGAGTCTCACGTCAGCTCAGCTTGTCATGTTTAACGTCATCCCGATTAATTTCATTTCTGTATTCATTCTGCGTCCGCAATGAAAACTGAGACGTTCCGAACAGTTACACATGTATGGAGTGTACCTACGATTAAGACCAGCTCCTTCCTACTCCTCACTATATCCTCTCAACAAGGCCATGACCATAGACGTAGAAACATGTAGTAGTTACATATATGTGTAAGTAACGTCCCATAACAAAAGTAACTTTCTTCCAACACGTGACCCAAACAGTAAAAGGTGAGTATAAGTTGAAAGTATATGTAGAAAAAAGTAGCTCTCTAAAAGTATCATTTCTAATTATGGAAGTCACAATAGCTTAAACTACCTACCTCTTCTGGAGATTCAAAAGACCTCACAAACGTCTTGTTCCGTAAGTAGAGGGGGAAAAGCTTTTTTTACAATAAATTTCCTATTTTCTCCAACCCTGAGGAACCTCCGTACATTTCTCTCCACTCAATTCCAAACCGACTTTTTCCCTTAAATGAAACAGTAGGGAGAGAAGTGAGTAATAAAGAGGCTGTACTAGTTATGTCTGTAATGGGGAAAATGCTAGAGAAACTTGAGCCTAATGCTAAATTGTAGAATGCAAAAAAAGAATGTGACAAGTTTTTATCATGGTCCAACTTGACAATTCATACTAACGTTTGTTAGGGTTAAACGTTCATACTATGAGAAACTTTTAGCGGAATAATACCTTGGGTTAAGAATATAGTAGTGCGTAGGAAAAGTACACGCTAGTTACGTCTAAGCGAATGTATATAAGTTTCTATGGGGAATAGTGTCTCTGCGTGTAGTAGTAGAGTATATAAAAAAATACAAAGTAAAATGGATATTATTTAGGTCTGCCGCAAGCTTTATTATCCGCTGTGTGTCTTGAACAATAATAAGGATAAGGTACGTCCGGGTATCCTCCTAGGGAACTGCTCGCAATATACAAGGAAGTACAGTGTATGTAGTATTTGAGGGAAAACGGAAAAGCATATAAAGGGGCCTATGTAAGTCCGAGGGAGAAGTTAAGCCCAGGCTATAGGGAAGAAGACTTGTGTTCGTCTTGGAATGCAAAGTAAAGGGTAATGTGATGAGATGTAGATGTGGAGAGATGTGGAGGACAGGAAAATTAGGGAGCCGACAATTGAGTGAAAGTAGAAGCAAGTTAGTATAGCATTTTTATATGCGAGTAACTTTAAGTTCTGTTAAGGAATCACTAGGGACAGCAAGACTAGAGGAAAAGAGCGAGTTTGCCCGCATCATTTGGCATGGAATGAGTGGAAAAGTTTGTCGAGAGAGAGAGAGAGAGAGAAGAAACGCTTGCTGGCTTGGCTTGCCTCTGTGCCCAACGCTTTACTCTCATAGTGTAAGTACGGTGGTGTTGCTCTTTCCCCAAGTTTTTTTCCCCAGTAAGCAAAGATAGAGATATTGGATATGAGGACGAGAGGAGAGGGAGGTCGTAGGTAGAAAATACAAGGTTGGTTAGGTGAGTTAGTTGGAGGGACTAGTAGGAGAGAAATATGTAGTGTTGTTATGTATGACTATATTTTTGGAGGAGAGAAAGAGAGAGAGAGAGAGAAAGGCGGTTGAACTCTCAAGAAGCATCGCGTTCGCATTTTATAGTGTTACTGCCAATGACATGAATTCTGAAAACGTAAGATTACCAAGCTGCTTTTTGTAATTTTTTTCACGTTTCTTTCTCGCACTGTTTTCGTATTCGTCCTGCTCTCTCATCGTCCACGCTGAGAAGAGAGAGAGAGAGAAAGAGACACGAAAAATAGAGTGGTGCGCCCGCCCGAGACGCTCATGTTGTAATAATAACAAGGGGGAATATAGTCACACATATGTAGACATTTCTCTTTTTTTATATATAGTTATGCATATCTAGGAAAGCCTTTCCCTATGAAATTTTAAATGTCTACGGGTGATAGTATGTATAGGGAAAAGATAGAAGGAACCTCACTCTCTCCGTTTTTTTTCTCTCTTATTCTCTCCGAGCAAGGGTAATTTCTATTACGAAGCCAAATTTCCTTGATTTGAATTCATATCATAAAAGTGGTATTGTGTTCTTATTTACGGCTCTCTCGAGTCCAACTCGATCAGAATGAAGTCCAAACGTGAGTAACACTCTGAGAGAGAGAGAGAGAAAGAGCGGAGAAGAAAACTTCCAATCATAATTTTTTCGACCTTCCCTTCCTTTGATTCCTGTAATGCAATTTTTAGCCCTTTTTCATAAAAAATATCATGTTTCAGCCACCACCCTTTTCCCATACTCTGGTCTTCTTTCTCCCTGCCACTTTCTATTTCACCCCGAATCTTGTTGATGAGACGGAAAAAAAGTAACTACTCAAGTCGAAACGGTTATTATTATTAAGCATACATTTAGATCTTCCTTTCTTGTTACCTCTCTCTTCTCTCTCTCATTGCCTAACATGACATAAATTAGATCCCTCAAATATAAACTTTCCCTACACATTCCTCATCACATAAACTTCACTCACCCTCCTCGAGCCTTGCATTACAATAATTCTCCACTAAATATCGCATCTATTTATAGATAGACTTTTTCCCATGTTCCTTACCAATTTATATAACTCATATATATACAAAAACCATTTGCATTTCTAGGCATTAACATTTCCATCTTTATATGTTGTATTAGCACATGTACATTTCCAGCTCTTCATTTGTGCAATCTGCTTCCTACTAAAAAGGCATCGATCTAAATCCAAGCTTTCCTAATAAAAGAGCTTCGCTCTAAATACATATGACTTAAGTATAGGCGGTGCTTTATAGACCCACGTATAATGGACAATCGGGTTTGACGTTATTCAGATTGGCTATAATTCTAACTAACAAGGAGGGTAACGGTCTCCAGTCGTATGGAACGATAGGATCGGATCCACGTTGTCATCCTCCATCAGATTAAAAATGTCATTTTTGAAACAAGCTAAAAGACTCTTTATGCAAGTTTCCTATTTTTCCTCTATACTTTTTTTCTACTTCCTATTATATGTACGTATAGATATGCAGAGAAGAATTATGAGGAGAATATTAGTCAGGCTAGGAAATTATCTATCGTCCGCCAGAGAAACATAAATAGTGTGGTGGGGTTTATGGACACTATGGTGCATTAGTATGAGTGTTTTAGCATGGTCCCAGTGAGCATGACACTGTTCCATTGATAGGTGTAGGCAGAAAACGTGTGTCTCTGTGTGTCTTTGTATATGAGGAAAAAAGGAGGCAAAGGAATGAGAAGTTATAGTTGGAACCGTATGGGTTTGATGAAGAGGAGCAAAAAATATAGAGATGAGAAAAAGGACTTATTTGCCAATTATCGGCATGTGTTGTGCTCTACGGATAGAGTATGTCTCCGAGTCCCTGGCCACCGCGAAGCTGCTAAATTTTTCGAAATTGCTTTTTCTTCATCGATATATAAGTCATAAGGGCTCGTTTGGGAAGTTCCTTTCTTTATTATTTGGACGGGATGTGTAGGTCTCTACATGCATTGCATACAGGGCTCAAGTATATTTCTTACTTGTGGGTTCATCTCTCATATAATTTCCTCCAGCCCGGGTTTTTAGGATAGGGTTTTTTATATTGAAGTCGCTCTCTCTCTCTCTCTGTTATGTATAGTAACACCAGAAAATGTAATAGTTTTGGTTCTTGGGATGTACTCATATATTTAGTGTATTGCTCTGGGCATTGACAGTTGGGAAAGTGTAGGGTGTGCATAGTTAGGATTCGATATGATGTAGCTGACTGGATGTCCAGTGTGAGAGTCTGACCATCTGAAAAATTAATGTCCATAACTCACTGGGATGAGTTGAGTAAAGCTCGGGCTTGAGTCCGTGTCTCCATGTACATGGCATGTGTGGGGGCATTTAGCATGTAAGAGAAGGCTGTACATGGGGAGTATGTATGGTTTGGGTAAGGATGAGGGAAAGACAGGGAGAGACAGAGAGAGAGAAGGATAACGAGCCGAAGAAAGAGAAAGAGACGGAGAGGTGACCCAACGTGTTGGAATGAGATTTGCTTCCAAGAGATGAGAATGGCTTGGCTAAAGAAAATGAGTTCTTGAATTTGACTTCCCATTTTCTCCTTTAATCTTTTCAGACATTTTCCAATAACTTTACGAATTATGTAGGATAACCACGGACTCGACCGCGTGCTCAGTCTCTATCTTGGCTCTATGTGTATGTGTGTAGGAGAGAAAAATGGAGCCAAACCTAGCCAGATTGTTCTTGGGGAGTATTACGAGTCGATTTGCAGTAAAGATTAGGGTCCATCCATAAGATGAAGAGAGCCATTCTCCAGGCTTATCTCACTGATAGAATTATTCAGATCAGTTTGGTCGATGCTTCCTTGGCACCGTCCTATCCTTGACACACGGTCCAATTGTTCTATCTTTCCAATCCCTACTCTCTCTCTCTATCTCTCCAATACTATCCCCCTGAAAATTTGTCGTCCATTTCCTATACATTCAAATTATTAGGACTAGCAACTCTGATATCCCTATTGGAAGCGGACACTGCTCCTTTCTTTACTCTCTTCTTACTCTCCGAATGCTTACCCATACAAAAGCTTTCTCAATTGAAGGAAGCCCTTGAAAAAAATGGGAAAAAGGGTTCTTCCACACAGACACATACACACCCGCAAAATATGTCCCAACCAAACTTTAAAAATCGTTCCAGACTACAGATAATGACGATGACACTATTTTACAGTCGGAACCTTTCCCTTTTTTCTCCCTGAATCCTTACCGATAGGACAGAAAACCACTGAATCAAACTAAACCCAATTGCTTTTCCCTTCCCTCAACGCATGATTTGATAGCTTTTTTTCCATCCGTCCTCTCCGTCAGCTTTGAAATTAAAACAATTTAATATCGCATGTTCGGAATCTTCAACTTAAACACAGTGCCATAATGGCTTCAAGTGAGTCATCATTATGTGTTTTACTTGGCGTGAGATACTGAGATTTTTCCCCTCACATAAAATCTTTCAATTCTTATAAATTGTAATAGAAATTATAACTTGTTAATAGGATTTCATTTCTTTTAGCGTAATCAATTATGACTTGTAATATTTATGAGATTTTTCACTGTACTATATTGCGTGTTTGAGGAGCGTAGAAAAAGGTAGGGACTTGAACAATTTAACAAGGTATTCATGTGTTGATGTATATGTAGGAGAAGAGTACCTGAGAAACAAAATAAATTGGAGGGGATTGAAAGGAGCAATTGTAACTGATTTTGCTCAGACAATTTATGTGTATCTTGTGTATATAAAGAAGATATAGTTAAAAAGTCTCTTGTGGGTAAAAAAAATATGGTAGAGGGAGGATTTAACAAGAGTTTAAGTAGAATTTCATGCAAGAGCCATTTGTCACATAATGAAAGGCATACTCATCAGTGATTTGTCTCTCTGTGAGGAATGGAAGGAAGAAAGAAAGAAAGACAATAATGAAAAAGACCGAAAGTCATGGAAAATTAGGTGAAATCAGTAAGAAAAAGGGGAGCGAAACCAATTTTGACAGAGTGGAGTGAATCTCATTGTTTTGTTGAAAGTTTGTTGTCATTCCAACTGTGCGTCATCTGCCTTTATTAAACTTTGTGTTTTTCCTCACTTCTCTCTCTCTCTCCCTCTCTCAAACTATGTTCCTCTCTATGTCCTCACATAGTTACACACGACAAGAAGCTCAACTCATTGTGAATAGATTTATCATTATTTTCCAAGTGTAATAGCCCCTTCCCCATTCCTACTGTTTAACTTTAACTATGTACACATTCCAAGCCATGTATTCTCTGAAGAGGTAAATTTATCAGTTTGTCTATAGAATTACAGTGCTACTGTAAGTGGATACAGTACGAGGTATTTAGCTTGTGTTTAGCAGCTATAGGAAGTTAAGCATGAGGAGTAGTAGTTGTTGAAATTATGGAATTATAAAAAGAATTGCATTTAAAGCACAAGGAGTGACTATAGGAAGAGCGAGAGAGAGAGACAGACAGAGAGGAAAAAAGTAAATATAAGGATTTAATCCTGATGACTAATTTTTTTCTCTTATCCTTGGTTTTGCTGCTAAAAAACCAACAAGTTCATATAACTTTTTGGTAGTTAGTAATTGACTTAAAATTATTAGTATGCATATGGATTAGAAGAGTTATCACGATCTTTATTTGAGAAGTAAAGGACTATAATGAGGGGCGTTGCAGAGAGTTTCGCCACCGTGTTATCTCCTATCTGGGTTTTCTTTGTTTGCTCGTTTCGTCTCTCTTTTGAGAATTTAATCGTGATGTCCGTATTGGGAAAAATTACTGTCCGTCAAGCCAAGTCTTACATGAGACCTAATTTTCTCACTGCTCGGCAAAAATACGAAGAACCATACACACACACGGTAGTTTATAAGCAGTACACACATACACACACACATATGCTCCTTTGCCACGAAGAGAAGCCTCTTTCCTATGTACACAATTTCATATTAAATGTTACAGGTAAGGATTGGACTCATTATTCTTTCTTCTTTTTTCTTTTGCTTCTTCTTCTTCTTCTTCGTTTGCTTTATTCTCTTCATCTTCATTCCACCAAAAAAAATATTCTCATCAAGTATTAACATTATATTTCTTTTAGAGTTTGCTTAGAGAAAATAGTAGCTTCTTTTGCTCCCTCTGGTTAGGTTATTCAACTTGCTAGTATAAAGCAGGAGTACTCAGACCCATCAATGGCTATGGAGTTTTTGTATTACAATAGCTCTAACAGCTCCTCACGGGTATGTACATATCAACAAACACACATGACTTTCATCAGAGATGATGATGATGATTGTAATTTAGGGAAAAAAATGTGATGAAGGTTTTAATTTTTTAAAAAGCAGATTCCATTTTTTAAAACCTACAAACACACACACACACTTGTTCAGCTGGGAAATTTTTGTGAACATAGAACATCTGCTATGTATATATATCTATCTATTCTTAGCATATGAAACCAACCTACAGCCACGTTTCAAGGAAATAACTCTCCTACCTCAGACTTTTGTAAGAATTGATTATAGGATTTTATATGATTTCAAGACTATAGTAATAAGATTGTTGCAGTAGCTTTTACATTATTAGAGGAACTTGCATAATATCTACAGGATTAGATTTAATGGATAAATATGACCTGTTTACAAGCTTATTAAAGGAATCTTAAGCCAATGTTGGGGGTATGAGATCCAGCCGTTAGGCTGGATAATATGTATGATGAGAGAAAAAAATAAGGAGGGAAGAAAAATCCAATGTAGAGTTACTCTCACTCCTTGTAATTATTATTTATCTTGCTCACTCTGGAGCTAACCTATTAGGATAATAATTCATTTGTATGTGAAGGTGTCGTGCTGCTCGCACGTCTCTTGAGGCAAACCAAGGAGGAACCTCAGGTGAACCTAAGCGTCTCCAGCAACTTACCATCAACAACTCCATGCATCTTACAGTTAGCTCTTAGTTACTTACTTTCCTCATTCAAATAATGCGAGAGTCAGGACAGCCCCAGAGAGAGAGAGAGAGATAGAAAATTGATTATTTACTTACCTCTGTATATGATTATTTAACATGGCCTATTACCTCTAAGATTTAGCTACCTACAATCAAGTGGATTTGTCTATGTACACTGTGTACATGGTGTGGTTACAGTCCTGTGTGTAGTAATCAAAGGTAATAGCATTGTTGCTCTTGTCATTTTACAGTAGAACGTGTAACCTTCCAATGATAGGAAAGTTAGACGCCTCAGCCTTGCATGCGGGTAGTCATCGTTTGTTTATTAGCGTGCATTTGACTAATCTCCTACCTATGTCTTGCTGCTATGGAAATAACTTTGTCCGAGTATTTCTCCCACCCCATAGTCAGAGCTCCGCTCATTGATGGAATGCTCCCTAGTATTGGGCTCTCTCTAGAGTGTATATACCCTGAAAAGAATTTTTATTTACTTCACTATATTATACGAGCCTGGTTGTTTGGAGAGCTGGGTAAAAAAAATCCTATAGTTTCTACCACTATCTATATCTGTAGGGAGATATAGATCCGGTATGGGTTGTGCAGGATATACATGAGTCATTAAATGAATTATATAAACGAGCACACACAACAACATCCCCTGGATAGGAGAATGCTCTGGTCCGTGAACAGACTTCCCACTGGTCCACCTGTCTAAATATGAATATTCTAATAGGTCCACCTTGCACATTAAATTATCCCATGCATCAATGAACCTCCTTGTGGATTCCTGTCTCACCCTGCCTCTCTCTCTCTCTCTCTTATTTAGCTCCTCAAAAAAGTCTATCCTTCTGAGTTCTTGCTTTTTTGCAAGAGCTATTATCATTATTATTTTTCCTATGTATTTTATATGGAGAACATTCTTCTTAGAGAGCTTCAGTACTAGCACCTTATACATACTATGTAGAATCTATTGATTTTATAGTTTTGCAGCTCTAATCAGATAGAATGGTTCCTCGAGTATTTCTCCACGCATTTGCTCAACATTCCTTCCTTGATTGTATTTGTAAGTGCATACAGAGAGAGAGAGAGAGAGAGAAGGAAAGGATTTACTTGGAGCGTAGATTAAATCCTTGAGACACTGCTCGAGTGTGAGGGTTCATTTGGATGAATGATCTCAAATGTTATGTATGTATTTTTATAGGAGAGAGCCAGAAAATTTTTATGCATGAAAAAAATTGTGTATCAGCACTCAATAGTATGGCTATAGGGACAACTTTATTGACTGTTGCATTAAGGCATGCTGCGTGGGTTGATTTCTCAGCACCCCTTCACCATATTATTGTTCAAGTCGTCTAGCACCTGGGCTCATCCCGGTGTCATTGACTATTAGCACTTTTATGACCGGCACAAATCCTCCATACAATTTAACATATAGATCTGGGTGAGGTATCTAGTAATTTAAACCTCAAGGGTTGGAAAGAATGCAAGGCTATAGGATTTCCAAACCCTTCTTTATCAATTCCATTTTGAGATGGAAATTTAGAAGGGATGGCGTTAGAGAGTTTAGAGAGAGAAAGAGATTTGGGTGCAAATTTTCTATTGAGTATTATGAAGGCTTTATATGCGTAAAAGCAAAGCGGAGAACATGTAAGAACACACAAGAAGTAATTAAAGGGACAAAAGTAGCTTATGGAAAAGGAATTGAATGACAAACTTGAACCGGATCAGTTTTTTATGTATGCATATACTAGGTATATAAAAGAGTGGAGAGGAGTAGAGTGAGGATAGAAATGAAGGAATTGACATTTCTCTAGTGCTTGTTGATACTGTTGTTATGAGAGAGTACCTGGTTGATGAAAGAAGCTGCGGGAGAGTGTAAACAGTATTAGAGTGTTTGGGTTGGGATTCAATGGAAATTGTCAAAAGGTTGGCTGGGTTCGCATTACATTGGCATATGTTAAGAAGTGTGCCTTCAATGGGTTAGGTGTGTTAGAAGATTGTGAATTTTAATAGGCAGCATTCAAATGCTAATTCGGATGATTGTCATGCCTGCGCATGTGTCACTCATTCACTCACTCACTCACCAACGTTTATGTGCATACTCCATCTCAACTAAAGTGAAAATAAGATAACGGAATTTCCAAGGAACACCGGTCCTTCTCTTGACTCATCCTCGTCAAACTACCCTCTCTTTAATCTTTACCGCTTAATAATATGGACCATTTACATAATAAATTTACCTTTCCATGGATATACATACTATACGTTACATATGGAAAGAATCCTTTAACAAGAGAAGGAATTTCATTCTAAAAGTCTCAGAGTTGGTGGAAAAATTACAAGTTTTATTTTCTTCCTGGAAAAAGCACATGCTCCCTGTACTCGTTGAATTTTAAAGGGAACTTTTGGAGGATGTGTATGTATGTGTGGGTACATTGATGTGTAACACATTGGGATAGCTCCAAGGTGAATAATGAATTGGAGCTATTCATGAAGGAAAAACTGGAGGGCTTGGGAAGAAAAGTAGACTTTTACATAGAGAGGATTCCGCTCGTACTCTTTCACACACACTTGTGTGTATACATCATTTATGCATGGTAGAGCCATTGCGTAATATGCAGCTTCCACAGAGTGGATTAACGCTTTACGCCCCACCTATCTTGTCCATTTGATTAAAAAGAGGTGACGGACCATGAAATGAGGAAATGTCGTAAGCATTGTTTTGTGTGTATGACAGGTTAATGTCTCAGCTTTCTTCCTTGGGATATTTTCTGCAGTAGAAACTTGAAGGCGTTATTATATTTCTCTTCATATTTTGACTCTCTCTCTTCGTATTTGCACAGCCACTAAAAACCCAGACAAGCCTTTGTAACTTCATGTAATGAAAAGTGAATTTAAATTTAGTCTTTCAAGGGAAGCAACTCAATCCAAAATCTTTCTGGGGAACTCAAACTATTAATAACAAGGTTAGGAAGGTTGTGCAAAATTTGTGCAGATTTTTTCCGCGGCTCTTCATATATATTTTGGTATGGGCAGGTAGAGCGTAAATTTTTCTAGGAGGTGAGTTAGGATGTAAGGAAGGTTGAAGTGTGATAAAAAGTTGTGATGGATCATGCAGAGAGTTGAATGAACATTGAATTTTCTCTGTCTCTCTGGCAACATGAAAATGATGACAGGGAGGATAATTTCCCCAAAACTATTGTCAAACTTTGTCACCAACGCCTTTCCTTACTTTTGCCTTCCAGCGCAGTCGATAATATTCAATAATCATGTGTGAAAATCGATTTTTTTAAAAGGAGGGAGCAAGTAGTGAAAATGAAGAAAAACGCTAGAAACTTGTTTCTTATTACTCGTCACCATAGAACTTTGTCTGACTTTATTCAAATTGAGTTCATGTAACATTTAGCCATTCTCAGCCTTGATAATATCCTTGGGAAATGGCATAAATCCTGGCATTCGTTTTCTTGACTATTCAACTATGGGAAAGTTAGACTTTGTCCGGGAAGGGTGCAGAAACCGATGTTCATACAGGTGAACATTTTTCTCAAGAAATATTTTTGCGTACTATAACAGCTGTTTCTGTTACTCCCGTTAAATGGATTGTTGTTCAAAGTTAAATAAATTATTAGAATATTTGAAAGTTAAATACTTATTATTAAACTTTTACGAATAATAATTATTGGTCGAAATGGTTGGTCATTTCGAATATCTCCAATCAGCTTTGGTTTCTGAAGATATAAAAGAGCTGCTCCAGACTCAGAGAGTTTAATCTTCTCTGGAGATTGGAGTTCTTCACTGTACATACGAAAGGATTGCTTCTTAAATATTTGCTTGAAAATTATTATTACAGTTTCTACTGTTATTTTGACAAGGGATTGGTTCGTGAATTAATTACAACAAATGTAAAAATTCATAATACAATTTTATAGACATATTATAGACATATTGTCCTACAACATTTTTCGACAATTTTCTTTAAATTCTAATGAGACTTTAGAGGAGGTAATATTTTTCTTGGATGGATCCAAACGCTTTTCGAACGATGCTCTAGTCTTTTCCTAATCTTGCCAAAGACTATGCATATGGATAAAATAAAAAAACGAATTCGATGACAATACTCTGTAATAATAGTTCTCTATTTGCTCGGAAATATAATGACGGCTGTGTGGTGAAGGTCCGTGGAGAAGATATACATACATAGTAAGGTTGGAGGGTTGGTAGTATAGAAATGATTATTTAAGGAAGTTGAGGGAATCATATTTGAAAACATGATCGATTTTTCTGATGGCCAGGGGAGGTGGGTTGGAAGGTCGTAATTAATTCCTACTGTACATATATAAATGGAGGGTTTACGTATGTACTCGTGTAACATTAGAAGGAAACAGGAGAGGCCGGCCATCTCAAGTTATAATCAATTTTCTCAAAAGTCTGCGACTGGTCGATAAAGATTGTCAGTTGGAAGTTGCGTGTGACAACACTGACAATGGCTAGTGGGCGATTATGGGCATTAAATTAATGCAGAGAGATCATTAGGAAAGGCGCTAGGGCTTAGCGAACACCCGCTTAATGGCCACATTCGTTAGTACTACTTATACGGCCCGAGACTAATACACACATCAAGACGGACGGACCCTCGTGAATATCTACAAGCTATACAGCCGAGTATGAGCTTCTTCATGTAGTAGAGATACATCAGCAGCAAAGAGAGCCCCTTTCCTTGCCAACTCCACTTGCTCAAACATACATAAATATTAGACTTGCATTTCAGTGGTGAGTCTTGTTGCCGCCGTCTACTTTACTCCGACTTACCACTCATTGACTTGCCATGAAATCATGTCATGTTCGACTACAACCATGTACACAAACACATACGCAAACATGCAATCCAGTCATGTCTTCTGTGGCTCAGAGAGAACTCCTCAAAAAGGCCAGCCGTACATATGTGGTCCATTGAGTGTCCATAAGATACATAGGCAAGGCCATTATGTGTGTAGCTCCTGCTCCAACGTAACTTCCCGAAACCACATCTTGGACACACATTGAGGCCTCCCTCGATCTCGATAACAACTCTTTTCTCCAGTAGCCTGGCACACGTTATTACCCTAACGAACTAAGATCAACGCTAAAGAGTCACCTCATAATAATAACATTTCTTTATTCCTCATCTTGACTTATTACGTGGCCATATACTCTCCTTCCATTAACTACTCTTCCCCTGACTTATGCCTTACTTACTTTGGATTTCCCAACCCAATCTCACCACGAAATCTCCAATCTCTTCTCTTTTGCTCCTCATAATTTACGTTTTTTTCTCTCCCTCTCTTTTAATCCTCTGTACCTTACTCTTCTCGGATTTCTCTCTCTCTCTGAAATGTTCACCTTTTCAAAGAACATTTTTCTTGTTGTAGAATGATGCAACATAGCCAATTATTGTCTACTCTTCTATACTATAGCTGAGAGTCAGGAGCATTTTTATGCTATTTAATCTTCCCATTTCCAAGGGTATCATCATTATCGTAATGATCCATGAATATTTCAATGAATAGATGTGTTTTAATTTTTTTCTTTTCCTATATAATGAATGCATATGTATATCATGTTGAAAAAGAAAGGAACTATATCCGCACTTATTACCTGTTGCTACGGGAGAAATATTATCATAGGATTTTAGTCATTGGATTGTTAAATGAGGAGGTTGAGAGGTTGAGAGTAGGTTGTTGAACATTGTTACAGTTGCTTAATGTGATGCAGTTAGCCAGAAAATAAAAAAGGGTATAGTAAAACATTGGTTGTTGAACAGAGGGAATAATGGGTTGTAAAGGTATGGAGGAAGTGGTACTTAAAACAAATAAGATTGAAAAGTGTGGTGGAAGAAAAGAGGTGCTACTATTACTAAAAGGAGCGTTAATATTTTGACTCTCTAAGAATTATTACAATATATATAAGTAAGGAGATGTGGTTAAAAAAGAAATGCTTTTGTGGATATGATAAAAGTTTAAGAAAACACTTAGGTCTGGCTAAGTAAATGTTTTGCAATGCAAATGAACGGGGAGTATAATGAAAAAGTAATGTTACTCAGTAATAATTAGTATTTATATATGTACAAATGAAGGGAAGGTAGGGAAGGTGAGCTGGAATTGAATGCAGATGAGCCGAGACTTTTTGTGTTTTGAATAGGAATGCTCTTGTTATCGAGATTCTCTCTCTCTCACTGTGTAGAGTGAGAGAGACCCCGGCGTTAGATTTGGAACGTGAACCTGGAATTGTTCACACAGTCGGAGAGATTTCCAAAAGGACAGGGAGAATGTAGATGAATTAGTCTGAGAGAGAGAGAGACTCACATACGAAGTCACACTCAGAGCTAACATACGTTTACATATATAATGAAGGATAAACAAGACCCTATACATTTCCATCTCTTTCAAATATACGTGTATGTTCTGGTACAAGAATAATTCTCGCAGGTAGTTCCTATATGAGAAGTTTTAGTGACTGGTTAGTATTGAAAAGAATAGTCCAACTCATTACGAGTTCTCAGTCCTTCTGTTGTTCGGACTGATTTCACAAGTTAGTGTCAATGAAGATGAATGGGAGAGATTAGTACGTGTTAATGTTGGTGGTATTGGTTCCGTTGCACGTCACACCAGGCTCCTTTTTCTACTCTCTCATCCTCTCTCTCGCTTTTTTGATCTGTAAACCTATAGGAATTCCGCATTGATTGATTAAACGAGTTTTCTCACTTATTATGCCTTGATGTGACTCGAGTTTTTGATAAATGATACTGGTAATTATTATTATTTATTATTCAACCATGCTCTTCTATGAGCATCTTCAAGAAGACTGGAATGGTTCACAAGGTCATTAAACTCAAACAATGCTCAGTCATCCCTCTGTTGTATTTTCGCTCCTCAATAATTCTCTCCCTACAAATTTCTCAGGACTTGCTGCTCATTATTACTATTATAGCAATGGATTTATACATACAAAAATATACACACACTTGGGGACATGATTTGCGTCAATTAGGTTTTTTTCCCATTTTTCCACACATCACACAGGCTATTTCTATCTATGTTGCATTAGCCTGAGCGGCTCTAGTATTTCTAAAATTGTGAGTGAGCAGGATCTTTTTGGAAAATTCTTATTCCCTTCACATGTGTCCCCATTGTTTGCCTTCCTCAAGAAACCCTTAATTTGGGAATGAATTTAAAAGTAGTAAATTGCAAAATCCTTGATTCCATCCATTTCTAGCCATTGTTCATTCAGCAGCACCTCATTACACGAAACCTCCCATTAACATGCTATTTCCTTCTGTCATAAAAAAACTTTTAGCACTTCACAACTAATATTTTTGCGACTCTTAAAGAAAATTCGTCCTTATTTCTAGCTCACTATACCTTAAAGAGAGGATAATTTTGATATTTTGTGTAAAATGTTTCTATACAAGCTTCCTAATTACTATGATTTCCTTTTGAATAGTTGTGAGTGTGTGGTTCATGTTGAGTAAAATGTTTCATTATTTTATTGAATTGTGCTCATGTGTGTTCATTTGTGTAGACACAGTAGAGTCTAATTATCAGGGGTTTGTATTAAGTGTGTAGATAAAGATTGCAATAGAAACTTCCTTTTCGCACCTGCTCGCAGTTCTTCTTTGAAGTTAAAACCAGCAAGTTTTTTTCCCTTCGTCTTCTGCACCTCACCATAGCTTTCAAGCTTCCCTAGCTGTTAAGTCATCATAGTAATAGTCGACAAGTTGTGGAGATGTAGCTTAGGATAGGGCAGGCGCTGTCAGGTAAAGTACGATGAGTTGCGTGGTAGTGGTCCTTCTTTCTTGGAGGTCTCCTACTCTTCCTCTCCTATGCTGGTTCTATCTGCGAGAGCTACATCTGTAGCTGTGCAGGAGCTCATCAACCCTTTGCAAATTCATTAACATCGGCACAGGATTTTAGTCTCTCTCTCTTCTCTCTCGTCTAAAACTAATTTCGGCGCAAGCCTGTCCAACCTATAAGTATTAGTTGTTGTGCGCGCACAATTACTATCAAGGAATTAGTCGGTCAGACGTTAGAAAGAGAGAGAGAAGAAAAACAAAAGGGTGGAGGATTTTCTATTAAGCTTTTTAAATGCATTGTGGCTTCTAGCCTTCTACGTCAGTCAGCCAAGCTTCTGCCACATAATGTAATAAATTCATTTTTCTAATAGAGTTAATATTAAGGCAGATTACACTAAGGTTTTCATCCTCCATTTTTTTCCCTCTCCGTAGATTAAAATTCCATTATACAATTCCATATCACTCACACTCTCCTCTTTTACACCGTATAAATTGCCAGTATCAATCATGTCCCTCTTTTAGTATAGCCTCCACATGCCTATGCCTCTACATAGATGAAATATGCATGTACAGACACTATGAATCCTCCAAACTACAGATACTGTAGTTATCCCCATCCTTATACACGTATATATATATGTATGTATGTGTGTGTATGTGTGTGTGGAAGAGGATAAAGGGGAAGTGAAACTTTTCCAGAGACAACAGTTGAGAATTGGAAAAAGTAAAGAAATGTGGAAGGAAAATAGAAACATGTATGTTTGAATATTATGTTTCGAGATAAGGAAATCCATTTCCTTTTTCAGATTTTGAGCCTCCAAGTGAAACGAGCTTTTGTTTGGAAAGATTGAGCTTTTCAAAATAAAATGGCTTTGATCTCTCTCTCTCTCTCTCTCACATACGTGTACATATGTATATCTCTCTCTCATATAGAAAAACTTAGCAACCATTTCAGTTTGAGGAGAAGATGATGCCGCAAGCTTTTCACATTGCCTTCATATTTACATAGAAAAATCACATGGATGATGGTACAAGCAGGTATCCCCCCACTAGAAATTCCTATTAGTTATCCTCCCTTTTTTTCCAATTGCAATCAAATATATATGTTATTTATTCTCCATAAGCTCCTCTTTCCTTAAGTTTAAAGCCTAACTACTGCTCCCATCCCCAGCCACTTCCAACTTTTCTCCATATGAAGATATGAGCATGCACGCGTGTGAGTAACATATGAATTTTTCTATGTAACCTTTTCCTATAATTCTCAATTGGAAAAAAATGTAAAGAGCTACAACTTTTTCCGCATTTAGATATAAAGTATAAGCGCAAGTGTAAAAATGTGTTTGGATAAAAACCCACGACCTCTATAAATTGCCTTGAATAAGTGAATCATAGCATTATCATGAAATAATTGTGTGTAGGTTTTTTGTGTAAAGAAAGTGAAACATGTAATTAATTAATTGAAGGGACTTCCCCCCTCACAGACAGTATGGTTTTTCAAAGTGAAAAGTAACTTATAGAGAGATACAAATGATTGGAACGGGATGGAAAAAAGTAGCGTGGCTATATGGGATGATGTTGGATTTAATAAATAGATGTGAAAAAAATACATATGTAACCACTATTGCTGTGGATTTGGGGCGAGTGTTTATTTTTCGGGTGGTAAGGTTGTTGGAGAGTTGGAAGGGCTGGAAATAAAGCAATTCGGGGATGTAAGTAAGTCAGAATCAAGTTTGGGAACCATTATTCACGGGAGAAATGTGTGTACAAGTGAAGGAGAGAAATAAATGGGAATGGATGTGTTCTTGGGTAAAAACTCTCGATCACTTAGAATCATTAGCGATTATGAACATTGTTTGAATTTTCAAATTCATCAATCATTGATGTCGGAGGTTTTTTTCTCTTCTTCATCCTCTATTTTTTTCTATCAGAGCTCTCTCTCTCTACATAAATACATACATATTTAGCAATAGAGAGACTTTGCTTTTCCATAGATGTGCGTCTAGATGCGGATATAATACACACACACACACACATAACCAACCAAGCCGTTCCACACACCAAACAACATAGTGATAAAACTTTACGGTAATGGCAATGTCTATTTGACTAGATGATTTTCCTTGAGCAAGGAATAAACTTACATGTACATACACATTCACATGACTTTCATAGGGAGAACAACCATGGCTTGATATAACATGGAAGGAGGAAAAAGAAGGACAAAAATCCTCGTATAATATTCTCCTAGTAAATGTTTACTTTATCCAATAAAAACTATATGCATATATCTCTATAGTTATATAAATGCATACATTTTAGCCATGTTTATAGGAAAGTGAGTTTCATTCAAGTGGACCTGCCTTTTTGTAGAAATCAGGTTTTTAAGGTGCAGTATCTGTCTGGCTCTTTCTATACACACACACACAAATACACAAACTACCACAACTTTTAGCTTCTTTTGATGTACCACTTCTTGAAATTTATCTCCTGACTTTTTTTTATAATCTCACTAATTTCTGCTGTGAGGAAAAAGAAATTTTAGAGATTATGACGTAACATTAAAATTGACTCCTCCTTTAAATACATATAATTTTTAATGATTATGTGGATTGCTTATTTACGTTTTACTCGGAACAAATATCCCTGGAATTTGCTAAGAAAAAACATGCCATTACTTTAAAAAGTGTGGATCTTTTAATTTGGAATATTTCTGGAGATGTAAGTTTTTTCACGAAGAAAAAAAAATGTCGTGAGAGATGCGGAGCTATTTTTCAGAGATAGCTATAAGAGCTATTGATTGAGAGAGATGATATTATTGTAAAAGGGAAAAGTTTTACACACGGAGGTAATGGATCATTATGAAAGTTTTTGTGGAAAAAAAGTATTAATGAAAGAAAAGAGAGGAAGGGCGGAGAGGACTAAAGGTAGCTAGAGCTACATATATACATATAAATACATAAGATGAAACAAGCGGGCTTGGAACATAGGAAAATTTTACCAAATAAAAGGAAAGGAAAAACCAGGTAAAGGACCATCATTTACTCCGAATGTCAAAAATGTGACAAAGACTTTTTAGGGGGTTGTATAGTTTTCCGTGTACGGTAAAACTATCTTTATCTCTCTCTCTCTCTTTGTAGTCATGCAAAGCTTCTCGTGTGGTGTTCCCTTATGCTTAATAATAACATACATAAAAATGTGTGTGTGTGTACACATTATCCATGCATTTTGATTTCCTTCTCCAGTTAGAATTTTCCCTCAGAAAGTCCGACAAGCTGAATATAATCAAGGTAGATATATGGATATACGGATGGTTATAATGTAAATCAGAGGGGTAGAAGAAATACGGGTTGGTGGTGGTTTGTTCGTTGATGAAAACGGTGGTTGTTTAGAAAAATCTATTCCTTTGCATTTAGACACGTAATACATTGAGAGAGTGGGCATTGCCCACATGCACATTATAAGAATGAGTAAGAGTTTCCCCATATGTAACTGCCAGGTTTAGCTTGAGAGGAGAAGGCGAGACAGAGAGACTCAAATGGATCCTCGCCATTGGCTTGTCTCCCATTAAGAAGTAGAATGCAACAAAAGAGACTCAAATGAAACTCATTTTTATCCTAAAATTTTTCTTTTCATTTACTACCTTGACCCAGCTGAGAGAGTCCTGGCTCTTTGCTGACATTCAACGGCTGACACATTAATGTGCACGGGAGGTAAATGATGTTGATACTTTTCTAGTTAGTGGAGGTAGCAGTGCTGTGTGTATGTATGGTCTCCAAGTATCTCTTCCGATGGCATTGTTAATGTCTTTTTGTTCCTCATATTTTTTTTTTTCATTCCTTCTCTTTTCACATTGCATTGAGAGAGAGAGACAGAGAGAGAAAATTTACGTTTCTTGTGTTCACTACAACGCTCAATATATTCAGAGTCACCGATACACAGAGAGACATTAAAGTTGCGAGGAGTCCTCCTCAAGAAAGAAAAAGTCCAATGCAAAAATAAAAATATGTATGTTTTGTCATTCCAGTTTTTTTCATTCTTTAACTTGGGAAAAAGATTGGTTAAAGTTGGAGGCTGGAGGGGGGCCGGTAATAAATCCATTATTTATATCCCTTAACGTTTTAATTTCCAAACCATTCCTCCAGATTTTAACGCAAAGATTCCTCTCTCTCTCTCCCTGGTAATGATTTGTTTGTGAAGAGTGACAGATTTAAATGGGTAGTTATTGGGATGGAATGTTAAATAAATTATGAGCGTTTTTACTACAGGAGTTTAAAAGGAAAGGAGAGAGAGAAAAAATGGAAGGAAATAATAGAATGGCAAATTAGTCTTGTAATTAAGGGAAGGGCATTTTAATTATTATTATTATTGTCATAGAGAAAAATCGAAGGTGGTGAAGTTTAAAGGAAATGTATGAAAAAAATGGTGTTGAAAATAAAGGCTGAAATTTTTGGAAGGAGAAGAAGAAGATGAGTTAAGGACCTACGAAGTGTTGAGAAAAAGGAGGGAGAGAGAGAGAAGGAGAATGTGGAAGAATACGACCAGTTTCACACTTTTATGCTTTATGAGTATATCTTTCCCACGGTTTTTGCTCTACCGTTGAGCTCATTTGTTTTCACATGGATAAAGGAGGTTTAGTGTAAGTGTGGTTTCAGCAATGGCCAGAATAATAGCCTGTCCAATGTGGATGACACATTAGAGCCATGGCAAACAAACCTGTTCCTAACAATAGGTTGAAAGATTGGTCACTCATGCTGAGTTGGTGGTGCCATTCCAACACCTGCAGTCCCTTAATGCATTCTATTTAGTCCAGAGAGCTCTTTAACAATTCTTACTTTTAATGCCTCTCGCACTCTCACTCTCAGCTCTACAACAAATTTACAACAACAAATAGCTACTCAGGATATGTACGTACATGCTATTATGTCCTAGCTCTTTTAAACATTACAAAATATCCATACGTACAAATATACACAGTTCCACAGAGCTTTCTTTTCTCTCCTCCTCCCAAAACTCTTATACTATACTTGTGGACAAATAAGCAAAACTTGCTTCTCTTCTATGGGCCAAGTCTTGTTCACTTTTCCCTTCTTCATCTTCCTCCTGCTCTAATCTCTTGTGTCAACTCCGGATATTTAGTATTCCTCATTTCTCTACCACTTGTATATCTCTATATATATGCTTCCTATTAAGAATGGCTTCATCCCTAGGACCTCACTATTAAAATACCATCCAAGACTACAAACCATTAAAGCTTTATTCACAACATAATAATTTATTCACTCTCAGTCACACACACACACAGACAAATGCTCACAGTAACAAAAACTTTCGAATTATGTCTTGTTAATACAATTACTACAGAATCCCATTCCTGCCTTAGTTTCCTCAACTTTTCCAAATTCGTCCTAATTCTCCTATAGTAGCTATAATAATACATGCGTCATAAAATCCTCTCCGCATTGCCCATCCTTTAAAAGGATTTTTTTCCCTCCTTCAAAACTATAGAATTAGTGACTCATATAGATATCCCTTAACATGAAATCCTTCACATATTTTTCTCTCATCCACATACATTGAACACATACGTAGCTGTAACGTAACTACTCATATCTTTGGGATGTTGAAAGTCAGATGTTAAAAATTAAATAAAAAAAAGGTAAAAAAAACGAGTGAGCCTTAAAAGTCAGAAGGAACTCAAGCCTACTGTACGTAATAACAATAAGGATTTTTACTTAAAAAAAACTTGACCTAAGTCATCACTTGTCACTGTGACATGCCAAATGTCTAGTTCCTGAAAGCTCTGACATTTGAACAGGTAAAGAAATGTGATGTCAAAATGAGCCGAAATGAGAAGAATCCTCTCATTTGAAGGAAATAGTCGATTAGTACCTGGAGAAAAAAATTGTCCGTAGAGGTGAGGTGAGGGAAAAATAGACAATAAAATAATATTACAAAAGGCGTTAAGGATTAAAATGCTACTTTTCCCCAAATTCCGCCTTTTTTACCTCCACACCAGCCATAGAAAGATGTGAAGTTATGAATAAGCTCTGGCTTATTATGTAAGGGTTACAGAGGAAATGAGGATTCTGAGTAAGGGGATTTTAACTTTGCGAGTAGTAGAGGAGGAAGAAAATAAATATACGAAATGTACGTACACTCTACTATATTTATATAGAGAAAGAGTGTGAATTATGATTAGAGGCTGATTTGATGAGCTCTAAATTTGGTTAGTTGGTACAGAGTTAGAGGAAGGAGAGGAGGAGAAGAAGAAAAGTGTATGGAAAAAGTTATATGGAGAAACCGGGCGGATGTACAGATGATTCATGGGTAATTACACTCTCCGTTGGAAGTCTAAGGTTTAGTCAAGGTGTCTATTATGAATGAACGTGGATGAATGGGATGGAAAAGCGCTTCATGTGAACAAATAATACTCTCTGCTTACTTAGAAAAATTCATTGAAACTATATACAAATATATGTTATAAGCTACAAATGCGAGTTTTGTCTTTGTAGAATATATCTCGTTGGGCATTATTCAATGGAAACTTTTAAAGAGAACAGTCCTAGCAAAAAAAGTCCATCTTTTTAGCCCGTTTCATCAAATAGCTTTCAGATGGGTTTCTTTGACAATCTTGACTTATTATACATTTGGAGAGAATCTCGCCAATGAGCAGATTTAAAGGGGAGTCTCATGTGCAATATAGAGAAATTACATAAAAATTCCAAGTCTAATTTTTTTCCTCCTGCTAACGATTCCTTAGCTCCTATTTGCTACACTCTTTACCACCAACTTGATTCTTGACTGTGAGCATTAAAATGGGTAATTGCTCTCCTTGACTTTGTGCTTGAGTATGCACTTTACTTCTTTAAAAATTTCCTCACTAATTTTTCCAAGTTAGACATGCTCCGCTACTCCAGAATAATTCGTCTTCTTCTTCTTCTCCTTCACCCTTACATTCCTCAAAGATGCATTGATAGGTATGATGCAAAAAATGTATAGGGAACTTATGTATGAGGTTCTAAAGAAGAAACATTCATTATTCCTCAAAAAACTGTGTATCTCCACTTACTTTTTCCTGCTGCAAATGCACCAAAGTTAAATAATTGTATGAGTAGGAGCATGGTTTTTTGGTATATCCAGGTGATCATAAAATTCCAGTTTTTTTCTTATTTTTGCTGCTGTTGCTGTTACGGAATACAAAAAAATATCTTGTTTACACAAGCTATGGGAGAAACTACTCATTGATATAGAAAAATACGGCTTTTCCCCTTACTAAATGCATAAGATGTGAGCAACTGTTAACTCTGCAGCGGAGTCCATCTCTCTGGTATTATTATATTTTGGCTTCAAGGATGGTGGGAAATATGTATGAGAAAATAGGTATATAAGTAAATAATATGGAACCGTGTGTATTAGTACCTGTTTCTTAGATATAGTTGTAGAATTTATTTGGGAAGTAATACAATGGCCGGTAAGGATGAGAGAGATCCGTCTTGAAATTGGAACATGTAAAAGGATGGAGAAGTTGTGATATGCTCCAGTTCACTCACTCTCTTCTCTCTCTCTCTCTTTCAGTACTCCTCTGTACTGAGAGTCAAGTTACAGCGTGAAGAAGGTTCTCAAGAAATGGCAAGTTTTCAAGCTCAAAAATTATTCATATGGTAGGGCGCTGCTGAATTTTTTTATTGTTTCATCCTTTTCGCATGGATGGTATAGAGAGAGAGAGGGAGTCCTGTACTTTAGAGTAGTAGTGGAAAAAAAGGAAAGGGCATAAGAGAGGAGGATGTGTGCGAAATTCAGAGTAGCCCTATCAGTTCTAGTAGACTTGCTAGCAATTAAATATTCATAAAAAGACTTTGACTCGCTCTGTTTTAATATCGGAATCTCCATTTTTTCCTTCTGTTCCTCCACTCCCCTGCTTGCTTTTGGTCCTGCTTCATTAACAATACATTGACTATGCTTTTTCCCCGTGTATTTATCTACAGACAGAGGGATTTGAAGTGAGTGTGCACATTTGGATGGTTGGGATTTTCGGAAAAATATGAATGAGGTTATCTCCAATGGCCTTTTGCACATGACTGACTAGAGGTATAGGGAAATCAATGAAGAAATATTTTTTGGGTAATTTTCAATTACAATGATCTCTTGGAATTTTAGAAATATGCTCTAATATCTGGGAATAAAATCTGGTTAAAATGGTAATTCTTGGATGGCTAATCCGGGTGTATCTATGTCCAATGTGGGAGAGAATATGTTGGAGGACATTTTGATTTTGAGAATTATGAAGATTTGTGAGGAAGATAGGTATGGGTAATGTTGTGAAAGAGGAGAAAATTAAGTATGGATTTAGGGTGGAATGCCCAGTGTAAAAAAATGGGGTTTAGTGGAAGAAAATTGATTCAACAATGGCGCTGACTAAGGCAAGTTCCTGGCAATCCTGGCCAGATAGGGAAAATATAATGTGAGCTGTACAACCAGCGTCTTGTTAAATATGGATTAAATTTAAAATATATAGCTGATGAAGGATATGGAAGAGGAGAGCTTTTTCGGACCCAAAAAAAGGATCCATCGGATTTAGGCAGAGAGAGAGAGAGAAGGGTCGAGGAAGATATGGACAAGGGAGATTCCTTGACTGGGAGTGAGTTTTATGGGTCCCGTATCATTAATAGAAGAGAAATGAGATCTTCTGCTCGGGGGCTGTTGAATATGGATAAATTCCCGGGAAAGAGAGCTTCTGGGTGACTTGACGGCTTTCAACGCTATATGCATAGATTCTACTCCTGGACTCTGTCGGGCTGGAGAGAGAGAGAGAGAGCATGTAGAAGAGTAGAAGATCCCCAAAAATAGAAGCAGTTAGGGTGAAAAAAAATCCATAAAAAACTCTTGCTATTGCTTTATATGTAGATATGTATGAAGGGGTGGGGAATAAGGTCCGTGCATATTTAGAAGAGTACAGGGCGGAAGGGACGGAGAGAGACAAGTGCAAAAACTCTTACATTACCGAGTCATACAAGGGGATTCCGTTATGAAAATGTCTTTTTTGTTGGAAAAATCATCTCCAGCCTTCACTCCAGTTCCTTCCAGCTCTGCATATACATTCACTGTATATTCATAAAATATCAACTACACACACACAAATATACTACTACTCATTCCTTTGAAGGTGATATAAACATTCAATAGTTTATGAACATACAACCTTTTCCTATGCTTGTACACATCAATATTATGGACTACGTGTATATTTACATGCATGTACACATATAATATGCAAGCTATTGTTTGAATATGTATAGCATTAACATTCTGCATATGTGTGTTTTTTTTTCATGTATAACTAAGTCTGATGACTGTTTTTCCCTGCACTCTCCTCACACACAGTTCACTTATAAATCCTCTCTCTCTCTCTGTACGCATAAAAAATAAAATGAGTTTGTCCATACATGTATAAATATACGGAGAACTCTACGTAGGGAATAGATAGGGAATCATACGTACTAGGATTTAAGATACATACACTCACACACGCACACGTTCTACATTATAGGAGAAATACAAAAGTGTACCCAACTCTTCCCCTTATAGGACACCAAGTGAAATACATAAATTGACATGGATGAAATTCTTATTTGGTTTTTTTCTCTCCTCACAAACTTTCCAGTTTCCTCAACTTGATCTTTTACTGAAGAGAATGAATGGGAAAGCTAGGAATGAGAGCTACATATGTGAGAATAATTCACAAACTACATGCACATAGCTGATTTTTTACAAAAAGGTATCTATATCCAGGGCCATTACTAGTAGCAACTTATATATGAGGCCTGTGACGAGCGAGTTTACGCAATCTTGTTACATTCTCTATACTTCCTACGCTACGGAATGACTCATGCCTGGATTTTTTCAATAGAATGGGGTAAATGCACAAACTTTGTGTTCTCCATCCTTAGATATAGTGTACGTATACACTTACTCAAATGCAGTTGTCCCTAGGTCCTGACTTTATCCGTACCTTGTTTGTCCTTATATATGTACTCCCTGCATAAAGACAATGGATCATGCAATGCACTTAACATGAGAGATAGTCCCGTAAATATGTACGGAGTAACCTTTAAACTTGATTTGAACATTATATATGAAGGAAGGTTGGTCCTATTCGCTTTTTTTCTTTCGATTATTATATTACACTATATATACGCACTCTCTTGCCACTAAATCCTCATTTATTTTAATCGACCTCAGACACTTCTTCGCCTGCCCTCATCGTATTGTAAACAATGTGAATGTTGTTTGCTTCGAGGTAGCAGTCAGCCCTGTACGTTGTACGTGATTGCAGGAGCTTAAATAGCTCACACTTGCTCCTTTCTATACGGAGCATAAAAAACTGAATGAATACATATTTTTGAAGCATAGGTTTCTCCAAGCCTTGTCAGTCCATTGTAATAGAACAGGAGCTCATTCCCGTAATGATTTTTGTATGTGTGCATTCTAAAGGTTGAGCTACGCTGTAGGTAGTAGCTCTGTGTAAAAGGTGTAGCTACTGTAAGGAGATTTGTGGTTGCTGTTGCCCCTTCATTGCTGCTATGATATATTGATGGAGTGATCAAAGAAAAGAACATTAATAGCATTAAAGGAGGATGGTGTCAGCAAATGGTTTTTCTGTAGGGTTTTAATTATTAGCAAGGATTTGGTGGGTCCAACCCTGGTCATAAACAATGGCAGTAGTGGGAGAGATGTAAACATTGAACAAGTCAGTTGGTAGTAGCTACCCTCCACAGACAGGAGAGCCCTATGTTTTACAAGTGTAAAGGAAGAGTGTATTTAGCAGGGGAGATTCAATGGGAAGATAGGGCTTGTGAAGCAAGGTATATAGGAGTAGTTGAAGTGGCAAGGGAGTGGAAACAAGCGTGTAGTCTCGTGTGGAAGCCATTAGGTTAAGGAAGGAACGTGAGGTGATTAAAGATGTTCACCTCCCTGATGATAGAACAAATTGGCGTGTAAGCTTCTTAAGCGATTAGAGGCTCTTTACGTCCGATGAAATTAGACGAGATAAAAACAATTAAGAGAAGTCAGTGGAGAAACAATGTTTGTGTGTGTGTGTGTGTGTAAAGAGAGAGTGAGTGAGAGCAACAGTCAGTTCTTACACTTCCCCCTACTTGTATCATCTCGTTCCCTACTTCTCCTTACAGCTTTTACCCGATTACACTTGAAACGACTATACACGAGACGACCTTAGAATCAGCAAGCGTAGTGTATGGGTCTATGGGAACAAAAGTTAGATTTGCATTTTTTGGAGGAAAGAAATGAAGGAAGATATGAAAGAATTTTTTCGAATCTATTGTTTTAATTCAAATTTAATGGAATGTTTAGGAATGGAATTAATTCAATAGAGGAAAAACAAGAGATGGATATCAATTTATTTGCGTCGGGCTCCTTGTTTATTATTAACTGATTACCTCGACATGGCTCGGAGACTTAATGAGATTCAGGAGAAATGTGGAAAATGTCTCGTTTTGGGAAGGAAATATGGG
This sequence comes from Spatulosminthurus flaviceps, assembly GCA_034693705.1. Classification (NCBI taxonomy): domain Eukaryota; kingdom Metazoa; phylum Arthropoda; class Collembola; order Symphypleona; family Sminthuridae; genus Spatulosminthurus; species Spatulosminthurus flaviceps. Next base: position 22,219 of record JAQFXU010000003.1, on the reverse strand, counting down.
TGTAAGGAATGGCTTGGAATTTCCAATAGTTACACAAAGTTTTGGGTAACTGTTCTCTATCTAAATGCGTGGGAAGGATATGAATATGATTGTATATTCAGCATAATATAAATTAAATTAAAATAATTTACTTTTCGGGCCTGTCTAGTACCACCACCCTGATGAATCCCATGATTTATTGATTTTTTCTACCCAGAGATCTGACCCAGAAAGAGAGAATTCCTTTTCTGTGGAATGGAAAACTACATTGTAAAATGTACTATTTAATTTTTTTTAAATATTCTTTTCATTTCTTTTGTGCTCTGAATAATGGAAAACGGATGTGGCGTATAGTTTGACTCAATTCTTGGAAAATAGTCCCTATGTATGAATTATATTGTGACGGGGGTTGAAAGGAGGAAAAACTTTCAGACGATATTCTAATTAATTCTTGTTTCTCCTCAATGTATACAAGCTCAGGCCATTAGATTTTACCTATTGATTGTTCCTTTCTTTCCCTTTACGAAGATACTCCGTCCTATTGCTACTGCTTGTGTTACCCATGGATATGTGCCATATGTAAAGCAACATTTGCATTTTACCTTTCTTTTCTCTCACACAACTCTCTTCCAGCTTTTTGCCTCTTCATAGAAACTACGTCAATGGAGTTTCTCTGTATACACCAGCCTCCCGCCGCTACCTGCCTTTATGTCTTTTCCATTAAGTAAAAAGCTATAGGAAACATTCCGGAAGTTATGAGCTCCCAAGCTAATTATCACTTACACGTTCTAAAAATAGACGTATAGCTTCACTTACTGGGCAAATTATAACATATTAAATAGCTTTCCTAACCCAAGGAGCCTTGTATTTCCGATGCGGCTGCCTTCTGAAGATGAATTTCCAGTGAAGTTTACGCCCTTTTCCCACTCATTCTATAGTGGAGGTAGGGAGATGATAATTTGTCTTATGCTGTAAGAGAAGGGTATATATTAATTTCAACAAATCCTGAACATTTCTTTTTCAATTTTCATGGTATACTTTTCTACATGATATTTATTTGTAATTCAGATGTTTTATTTTATAGTTGTAAGAGCGGGAGCTTTAGAAACATAATTTTTTCCAACATTCAATTGAGCGTATGCACAGGTGAGCATGGGCTGGAGAGAAGCTCAATAATAGATGATGTCTGACTGAATGTCATTTGTTCCTTGAAGCCATGAGTTTGCTTTTAGGGTATAGGGAAAGGGTTAAAAAAAAGAGTAGCTTGCATAAGTACGAACAAGAAATGTGTATCTAAAGAATTAATAATGTGACAAAGGTGTTGTTGCTTAAATAGTGCCATGCACGTCCACTCCTCCCTCTCTGCACTTGAGAAAGCTTTTTTCAAGACGCTCTAAAGAGTCTCCCAAATAATATTTCAATGGCTTAGAGTACAGAGCGGAGAGAGCTGAGAGAGATAGAAAGAGTGGGCTCGTGCATGAAAGTTTAATTTGAATTTACATAGGAGCAAATGGAATGCAAATACAGTGACCTTTACATTACTTCTGCTCCATCATTACAAACCATAGCAGCTGCATCAACTTCCGTTTTGTTGACCGGCTGGAGTGTTGCATGGAAAACGGCGGAGTAGTTCTAGGGAAATGAAAATATGAAACAGAAAATTAAATGAGGATAAATGACAAGCTGGAAAAAATATGGTGGAGGACACGGACACAGAAAGTAATTGTATATACATATATTAATGTGATGCATAAGAATTAGAAAATACAAGCGTAGTATTTGAATAGGCTCATGTCTATCTCTCTCTCTCACCCCCACTCATGTGGGATGAGAGGAACCCTTTGAAATGCATTGAGGTAGGACCAGCCGGGGATGGTTGACAGCTCGTTGCTAGAATACACACCACACTATTATTTGTACATGAGAATATATGAGTGCCGCTCCGTGTACCAATGATGCAGGCCTTTATAAAAAAAGTGAAGTTAAAACAATTCGAATAATGCATTTCATATAAGGAGAGAGAGAGATCGATGGATATTAAGAGCATTTGCTTACTCACAGAGTTCTAATTGCTTTTGTTTTTCCACCAGCCTCCATATCTGAACAGCTTTTGTTGCTATGCTTGGGTATAACTTTAACTGTAAAGCAAAGAGAGAGAGACTTCTGGTTCCAAATGAACCTAACCTATCCCAGGGTTATCTCTTCGTCCTTCCCGTTGTTTTCAATAACCCTTGAAACTAGCCGGGTTGAAGTGGAGGGAAACTCCCAGCTGATATTTCCTTTCTCTTAAAACTTCCCTATCAACCATTCATCAAGCCCATGCATTGAGCCGGATTGATTATGATCATGTGAAATATGAGCATTGCATGAGAACTCTTTGAAATCTGGCATGAAGCACGTTTCGGTGCTTTCTACTAATTCCCTATACCTGACCTCCTCCTCCTCCCTTAGACAAAACGAAAAAAGGAAAACTTGAAGTATAATAACTAATATATATAGCCTCCCACATTTTAACATTCCAGTCCATTCATTTCCATTAGTTGGATAATTACTGTCCTAGAATTACGTGTGCCTTCATTATTGAGCCTTAGCTCTTATTGCTATGCTCACAGTTGCCAATGCAATCTACACACGCACATATGACTGTATATGTGTTGGGATTGAGAAAAAAAACGTAATCAGGTTTTAATAATAAATAGAGATTTCCGGGGAATGAGAATTACTCACAAGCTCATTCCACTCTCAGATGAGAAAAAAGATTGGGCGGTGATAAGTAAGAGAGAGAGAGAAAAAAAAAATAGATAGAGAGAGTTAGTGGAAGGTCTCTAGGGTAGTTAAAATGAGGAAATCCCGGGAAAAGTTAATACTTCGGGAGCAGTTTGTTTAATTATTTCGTAGAGAATTCAAACAGCGGACATTGGAACGATTGGCCAGTGAAAGTAATTTTAATGAAAGTTAGGACGGAGTGGGAGGATCAGGGAAAGGAAGGAGAAGCTGGAGGAGAGCAGGTTAGACCATACAATTCCCAAGGCAATCTGCACCGACTCTGATGTGGATCTTGTTAGGGTCATTAGTGACCACATTAGAGGGCACGTAATAAGTTCTTACGTATGCAATTCCTCCGAGAACCTGTCCACGAGTTTATGTAATTTCCAGTTGAGCCACACAGTTAGCTATGGGTCATTAGGGACGCAAGGACCATCCTTTCATCATCTTCTCTCTATCTCAAGAAACTCTTATCAACCCCTATCTGTCCACATTAAATCTTCTCACACAACCATATTACTACACGTCCAAATAACCCTCAGTATTTTTCCCCATGTACAAGATATAGATACACTGTACTATGTAAGTGTGCTGTATTCCTACCAAAGCTCCTGCTCCCTAAGACGTGCTCCTATAAAAAATTTCGCACCGTCTTATACCATCCCGTCTCTTTGACCAAAGGTAGACATATAAAAATCCTTTATAAAATCTCCAAAAATCCAATGTTATACTTACCTTTTGCGATAGCAATATCTCCTCGCTCGAATACAGCTTTTAGCAATAGAAGAGTACAAGTAGTAAATAAGCTAAACAAGTCAGACCTACCAACTTGCATTTATTTTCTTGTATAGTGAATCCTACAAAGAGGATTCTTGATGAGAATCATTTTCATGTTCGTACTACTACATGGACGTGTAATTATGTAGTTTAAATGGTGGAGGGTTTCTAGGGATCATCGTAAACGTAGGGCTGAAGACATGAATTGATATGTGTATGGTTGAGTTTGAGAGTGATGGAAGTGAAGGAAAGAAGCCGTTTGAGTAAATTCTCTGGGTGTGAAGGAGGAGAAGAAGAGAGTAAGAGTCAAACATTACACCCATAGGGAAATGGATGCGGCAAGTATAGATAGATACTTGTGTGATGGTATTAGTAGGATGCAGTAGTCGAGGTGTGTATTTTCCTTTTCGCTAAGGAATCGTATACTTCTTATGTCTTTCTCTCTCTCTCTCTCTCGCTCACTCTGCTCTGTGTAGGAGTCTTCTCTAATTGAATTAGAGAAGTGGAGTTACGAGGAAGAGATCAAAAAGGTTTCATTGCATCATCCGACGCACAACTGAGCAGTAAAGTGGCCAATTGAATCTGAGCTTTTCCTTTACTCCTGGCTCTTATAAGGGATTCCTTGGCTGATGCCGAGCTATGTGTACTACTTAAGAGAGGTAAACACTATGGATTCAACACATGTACCGTACCAGTTTCAAGCTATATGCTTTATTAGAGCTAGACACTTGGTTTGGTATTAGCGGAGGGAACTTACAGTTGTTCTCCTACTCCTCTCCTGTCTCTCGTGTATGTATCGAAACTGTCTAAGTGTCGTTTCCTTCACCTTCGTCCCTCATTCCATCACCTTTTTACAGTCAACATTCTCTCTGAAGCTCCCTTTGTTGATTTTTCGACTCTCTCTCTCTTTCCTCTCTTTGAGTTGCTGGACTCTCTCTCTCTACTTCGAGAAATTCTACAGGAAGGATTCATTGGATTGTGAGCATATATGTATCTAGGTATGTATAGGTTTAGTTCATAACTCTCCATGATGTGAGAGAGCGGGGAAAAGATTTCTATTTGTGGTTATGGATATGTACTCTGCCCGGCTTTTCTCATCATTTTAACTGTCTTGACTTTGTTCCTCTTCTGATTGTTGTTTCCTTGTGCATGTTCTACCTTGGTCGTACGGGGTCCATACTTATCCAGGGAAATCACTTAGGGCACTTATATCCTCTGGTATTCTATTATTGTCTTCTCTATGCATTTCTCTTCGTGCTCCAACCATTCATTCAACTTGCATTTCACAACAGTCGTGCTCAGCCTGAGTCAATGTTTATTCTCTTTTTCTTTATCGCTCATCATGTGAGTTGTATGGAGGCAAGGCCACCAACAACCAATAGCCTAGCAATATCTTGGGTAAATATTCACGCATACAGGGGTATCTTTATGTTTAAATGTACGTGGCTATAGTAAACAAGAGAAACTACAAGTTTCACTTATACTTTTTATACGGGGAGAAAAATTGTGTATGAAGGTCTTGCTTGAAAATTTATATGGGGGAGCTCCGTATAAAATACATAATTTCTATGTCATTCAAAGAAAGATACTGAGCGTATATGAACATTCCACATGTGAACTTGGTCAAAACAAGTTACCCATCTCAATGGAGCAATGGAAGAAGATTTCCTAGTATAAAAATACATATAAATGATTGCATAAGTTGTGATGGGTAATTCTTTGAACAAATAGAGAAACTTATATGAAGGCACTTGAAATGCATGTGTGAAGTTCTTATGGAGAAGAAAGTATGTATTTCGTGTGCTTTACTCGGTGTGTGTGTAAAGCATTGTCAAAAGTTAAGTCTAAAAGGTGATGTGATCCTGCGTGCATAGTCATGTCCATACTTTTCCTCCTTATTATTATTATTATGATATGATTTAGTGAACGTGGGTGGTCGGCACATTTTGAATTACCTTTTCGAATTTAGCCACAAATGTGATTATTATTTTCGGAAGATACTTTGTCTATAGACTTTTAATCCTGGCATGCCACCACATTCATATGGGATACTTTCAATAAGCTACTCCCTCATCCCTTCTGCATACCAATCGTCAAGGAGTAATTTCCATTAATATTCAAATTTTTCCACAGTCATTACTCACCATTCGAGTCATTTCCATTTGAGACCATGCATACGCATAGAAAATCCATTTGAATAATACCAAAGCCAATAAACTTCATTCCCTTTTGTATTCACTTTATACACAAAGATAAGAAAAACAATCCCAGCAGAATTCCTCCGTGAGGATATAAGAAAAAATAGAGAAAAAATTGGAGCAATTGTATGGAAATGTGGAGGTAAACTTTTTCAATTTACCTATTTCCTGCCCCATCCTCCTATATACCCTTGGTGGAAAGGATTCCATAATGAATAGGAGTCAGAACACCAATAGCAACATGAGAAATCTCCTTTACTATGGTGTGCAATTAGAAATTGTGCCTCCAACTTTAACGCTACTCCTTCACGTGTATTTCCACGGAGGTAATAGGATGAGCTTTTTTATTAACTCTGAGAATTGAGGAAGAGAGAGAGAGAGAGAGATTGTGACAGTAAGCATTACGTACAATATTAGCTCCGTAGTTATGGTTATTTTTCTCTACTTTTTCTTAACTTACATTTCCCCCTCTATTCATCCCACAAGCATTCTTTTTTCGTGGTAAATAAGAAACAACCCATAGAAATTTGTTCCCTTTATTGCTAGACCCAATTTCGTTGGCAGGAGGCTGACAATTTGAATTAGGATTTTATGCTCTATTTTTTATCCCCAAATTGTTTCCTTAATGCTATCGATTAAGCATTAAAATCCAATGGTTTTTACCTCCAGAGAAATTAATAGCTGAAAGTATAGCATATACAATGTTATAGGATGGGAGAGAAAACAAATTAATATATTAAAGCTGACATAATGTTGAGGCAAGACAAGTTAGTTTAAGCGGATTCAGGGATTGTGAAGCTGAAAGATACTGGAGATGTGTTTACTATAGAAAGAAAGGATAAGAGGGGAATAAATAAGCCACAACGGGTTCGTGTCTGGTAATTAAAGAACAAAAGGCAGAGTTAATGAAAGGCAGGCATGGCATAGCGACGAGATGAATTAATAAAAGGGTGAATAAGTGAATACAAGTGTCGTTGGCTTCCAACCTCGGCTCAGCACTCATTCATTCATTCACTGATTCAGAGTGTAACGTATAGACTTGAGCCATCCACACATTGATTTTTCGCAACCTAACCCTACATAATAGTTTCCCTATATACTCTGTCACTATTATATGTTCCCTATACTTTACCTAACCCTCAAATAGTTGTAGCCCTAAGACATGCAACAACACACGATGGAGAAAAAGTTTTAGCATATTTATTATTGTAACACCCCATACATACTTAGTATATATTCTAGTGACTTCTCATGTAGCAACTTCCCACGCCATGTTGAGCATATATGCATTTGAAACTCGTTCACTTTTACACGTAGATGATCTACTACTCTACTATGAAGTAATATGTTTACATTTGAAAAGCAACCCTATCTTTTGTCTATATTCATCCCTCTCAGACTATTTTAAACTCCAAACGCCTTCCGACGATTGCTAGTAAGCACCAGGAGGTTCTCCATTTAAAATACAGGCGCTATATGTACAAGCGAGTGGTTGAATGCTTGTCCGCGTGAAACAGAAGAGGCTTCCTACGTTCTGCTCATTTATTCTCATTAAGTTTGTATGCATTAGCTCGGTTGCTGGCTTGGCTGGCTCGCTCTTTGCTCTCTCTCTATATATGTAATTCCATGTTGAGGAGGGGTACGAAAGCAGAACCGGTATTCGGTGAATGTAAATTTGGTGGTGAGTAAATATTGTGTAGTATCGGATCTAATTTCTCGCCTGGGCACTCGACTTAATTATAAAATGGTGTTAATTGCAACTTGAACTCGTTACGCCACTTAATTAACTACTTGCTAATTCTTCCATCACCTCCCCTTGTTTTTCATGTACGTTTTCCTATAATGAAGTGGCTAGAGTTGCGGAGCTTTATATACGCTCTTGCTCTTTCTTCTTGTATGTTGGTGGTAATGGGAAGGACTCTGACTCTCGAGTGTTTGTTCTCACTTGCGCTCAATAATACGTAATCTAATGGTGATGTGATTTCCGCACGCGATTCTCTTTTTTAATGTTTTCTCTCTCTCTCTTTTCATTTCTCCTGATAAAACTTTACTTTTCATAGTTCTTTACTTATATATACAACACACATACTCACATACACAAGCTCTCTTCATACATATGACCACCACAATGGAGAATTTCGGGAGATATTTTATTGCTTTTTCCATCCCAACACAGCAATATTGTTTGGAAGGGACGGAGGAGAGCCTAGCGGAATTTCTTCTCCCCATACACACACTCCTGGTGTGGTATGATTGCCTGGCTTAGTACCATGGGGGTTATGGTGCGGAAAGTGTACTAACTATCCACCTTCACATATTATTTAGAGCTTTGGATATTATACAAGACGCTCTTCTCTCTTCCCCGGTAGTCCTCACATTTGAAAAATTTCTCTCCAGTTTTATCGACCGTGCTGATTAGGATTTATCAAATGAAGTAAACTTTCAGAGGAGAGAGGAATTCTCCTATTTTCATTTCCTTCTGTCTCCTTTGGTTTTCCTCCGCTTTTCTTTTTTTTCACTCTTTCTCTCTCTCTCTCTCCACATCTTCTCTCCTCTTCACCCAAAAACTTGTTTTGGTATTAACCGAATCGTTACCCTTGTGACATTTTATTGATTATCCTTCTCCTCACATTCTTTTGAAGCTGGCCAAGCTTATTTTCCTCCTTACTTCCTTTCTGAATCACACAATTAAGTTGAGGACTTTTATCCTCCTTTTTATCTCTCCTTGACTTTGTCTCTCTCACTTTTAACTGGCCTTTGTAACGCTCTAACTTTCTGTATGATTTTCACCTTGGGACCAACAACCAACCCAACCCAAGGGAATTAAATTAACAGCCTTTCCGCCAAATTTAACATTCTCTCAGTGCTAAAAATTATTGTCGTAAATTGAAAATTTTTTGGTCATTTGGAACCAAGACTGAGCATCCTTTTAGGAAACAATTTATTTTCTCTCTCTCTGTGAATGTTTATGTCATGACAGGAAAAAATGAATGGGAAAAAAGTTACAAAGTAGCTTGATTTTTCTAAAGAAAAAGTAGTGTTTCTGCATTAATATCTTATTTGTAGTTAATCAGCTCGCATGTCTTCCCAAACCGACCTCCTCACCCTCCATATGTAGTAGAAAGGCTGAGAATTAGAAGCGAGAGCTTATGAAAGGAGCTAGAGCGTGCCAAACCAAGTGAAGCTGATGAGACCTCCTGGAGAGACTGTTTCCTTCGAAAATTATTCAGAGTACATGTAAGCTCCAAAAAAGAGTAACTACCCTCACACAGTTGATTTCAGTATATAAATCCTTTCCTGCAGTCACTTTAGGTCATAAAGTTGTATTCCTCTTGAGAAGAGAGAGAGAGAGAAAAAAAGAAAATTATTCTTTTCTTCCTCGAAAAAATTATTAATCTTCCCTCCCTCTCGGAATTTTTTTTCTCTTCCCTCAACTTCAAGGTTTTTCTCTCCCTTTTCTTGACAAGTCTTGAAAAGGAGATGATATGGTGGGGAAATATTAGTGTGGACGGAGGGAATCTAACAATATCAAAGCAGGATCTTTCAGCTGTTTAATCAGAACCTGAATTAATTATTGGTTCAATAAATCATCACGTTTCATCGATGTGCTTTCACAGAAAGAGAGAGAGAGAGGCAAAGAAAAAATCCAGGACTCCTTCAGGCACGAAACATTATATAGGAAATCACAATAGAAGAGAGAGAGAGGCTTTTTGGGTGAAGTATAGAGGAGAAGGCTGCTCATAAATTAGTAGTAATGAATAAAAATAATGAATTACAAATAGAATTAAGCGGAAAGAAAATCAATTAAAAGGGAAGCTAATTAAAATGGTGGGAGCTTGAATGAGGAGAGGTTGAGGAAGAAAGAGAGACTTTTAAGGAGACTGAAATAATATGTTAAGGGTGGCATTGTATTAATCCCGTGGTTGATTTTTATGAGAATAATCCTATGGAAATAATAAAAAGAATTTGACGGGATGGTGAGCGCCGAACCACAAAATTCTCCCCTTCTCTACTCTACATCAAAGATGCAGAGAGAGAGAAGAAAAAGGCATTGCATGGTAGTACGGATTTCCCTAATTAAAATCCCTTTTGTGCCATAATTGCTAATGAAACGGGAACCGGAGATTCAAGACAATATTCTCTTTCATTTCCCCATGTATATTTATATGCGTGCTGAATATTCTATGTACTACCATTATTTAGGATTTGTCAATGTTCATGGGAATGGTATCTTTGTCCTTCGCATGGTAAATCTGATGAAGGGAGAAAAAAATGGTGTGTAATATGCACGAAATTGTTATGGGTGCTTGGGTGAAGATACATTTAAAAGTGAGGCTCATATATGACAAGTCTCATGTGTATATGCAGCTCTGCTATACGTACGCACACGGCTCTATACACCTCTGGTGTCTGGTGTGCGGATGCAAGTGTGTAAAAATGAGTGGATTTCAGAGCGAGACCATAGGGGAGAGAAAAAATTACATTAAGAGACTCATTCTTAAGCCGGAGAATTTTAATTAAAATTACGTGTACGGGCATACTCATCGAAGATTAGATAATTTCTGAGCCAGAGAGTAATTGTGATAGAGAGAGAGAGAGAAGTGAGTAGATAGTAGAGAGAAAAAAAGGGGGAAATGAGAACTCTTTTTTATTTCACCCTCAATGAATATTCATGATCAGAGCCTGAAACCAAGAGAAAAAAATAGGCGAGGAAGGTTTTTTTCTACTATAGAAAAAACTGCTGGCATAAGTATTTACTTTGGCTATAGAGAGAGAGCACCCCAAGAGCATAGTCTCACCCCTCACTCACAATTCTCTCTCTATTTTCCTACTCTCTTGGAATATGTTTACAATTTATATCTAGTTCATTTCAAGAGACAAGGAATTATGTGCATGCTAAACCAAAGGCTTGCATCATTCTTCTTTTTTTTCTCTCACCCATATGTATCCCTGCACATTAGGATAGAGCTATATTATCCGACATACGGGAGAAGAATTGAGACTCCCGCACACACATGATGTTACTCACACTTGAAGATCTTCCTAGAGCTACCGTCCGCTTGAAACCAAGTGAAATTATATGTATTGCCTATAGCTGTTAAAATATGTAGTTGTGTGATAAAATCCCAAGTGAAAAAAAAGTTCAGTTGTATACAGCACAACACATACAGTATACATATATAAATACTGCCATTTGCATTTCCTTTAAATACATGTGTATGTATACTTGTGTAGTATGGAGTATCCCTTGCGAGTGGAGAGATGCACTTTCACATAATTATTATACTTATGGTGATGCTAGAGTATTGGGTGAAATGTCATGTACATATTATGGCCGACGGATTCACAGATGCACTTGTTATATATTTTGTGAGTGAGGAAGAGTAAGTTGATGGTATGGAAGGGCCTGGATATAGAACATGTAAAAATGAGAGACATTCGAGTCATTGCATCTGAGGGAGCCTAAGCCCAATTTATGTACGCAGTGAGTAGCTACTTAGGTTGATACGCACCTTCTACACAACAATTTACTTGGGATGACGACGGGATGATAAAAAACCGGGAGATGTCCATATGTATAGTAGGGCTCTCTCTCTCTCTGTCTGTGTGTGTTGCCAGATCCCACTGCGAAACAAAGATCCCCTGATGAGGATACTTTACTGCATCCACTTTTTTTTAATTGAACTCGACCCCAACTATCATTTGAATAAATGAACAGCACTCGGAGAGCACATACTGGATTATTATTATGTATAAATACCTGCTCACACTTTCAACATGATAAATACTCCCAGTATACACATTTCATCCTTCACCCTTTATATTCCTTGCAGTTTTTTGTCCCTATACTTTTGACCGACTCTCTCTCTCTCTCCATCTTTCGCTGACTCATGGTTTTACACAGACACCGTACCTTTTCACAGTCCTTGGAAAATAAAGCTCTATTATTTCAAGAGAAAAGGTCTCTCTCTCTCTCTCAATTTCCAAATTATTTCCTGGCTAAAAATCTATATGTAGCTAAAAATCAATAGAATGTTCCTGGAAGTGCGGAAGTGTCTTGTTAAATCAATTGCTTCCAACAAGCTAAATTTTCTAAAAAAGACTCCCCCACAAAAAATTATCAGAGTAAAATAATTGTTTTTTATATTATATTTTCTACATAGCAAAAGAGATTTTTCCAAATAAGAATCAATTATTATGAAGACATTTACCATATTACCATATAGACACTTATCTTTAAAAAAAGGTATCCATCAACTATTTACTCTCCTTCATTACTCTCCTTAACAACAATGATGAGAAAATATGAATAGGAAAAAAATTGAAGTAAATGAAGCAGCTGTTATTTATGAGAAAAAAATCTACATAGCGAAAATTCCTCACAGTACAATTACTTCAATTTGAAAAGAAGGCAAAGAGTTTTTAGAGCGATTCAAAAAGTATAGAAAAGAAAGGGAAGAAACAGGTGGAATTCCACGAGAATTAAAAACATCTCTAATGTGTGAAAGGTAGTAGTAGTATAGTAGTTCTCTAATAAATAATGGAAAGAGACAGAATTGATAACTAGCAATACAGTAATGTGAACTAAAAGGAAAATGAGAGGGAGAGACGATAGCTCACGGAAAGTTGTCAGAAACAGTTGAGGAAAATAAAGGAAGGCGATAAAAGTGTCCAAATGTCTAAGAAATTCAAGATTCTGTTTTACAAAAAATAACTACACGGATGAAAATCTCTACCTTGATACCATAAACTTACACATAATTAACTTGACTTTATACTACGGATTATTTCTTGACAGCTTGTCTGTAACACGCCCTTCCCCTACAAATTTTCTAAGCAAGCCATCAACTTATATGTTTTCTTAGGGCTACTACTACTACTACTACTACAATACAACAGATCTACTATTATGAGAAGGAGTTGAGAAAGAGTGAGTGAGAGAGAGAGAGAAAACCATGATAATCAGCCGTCTATTTCATAGTCATCATGCTGATTCCCTTTTGTCCTCTAGACAAACAAAAGGGAGTTTTAACTGTCAACTTAAACAAAACCGAAGGGAGCTAAAAGCTCCTACAACACATATGGATAATACACCTTACACGTATTATCATTTCCTAATCAGTCAAATCATCCGTTTCTCTAGAACAAACCCTCCCTAAAACTTAGCTACTTATCTATTGCAGTAGCTCTGTACACTTCAATTCCCATCATTTACAATTCCCACTAAATGTGGAGTAAAAAGTTCTGACCTTGAATAAATAATCATTTTTTTCTCATCCCTTCCTTCACAACTCATACGACTTATCAAAAGTGTTTTAAAATCTGCATTAATATACCTTAGACAAAATAGGTTTGGTAATTATTTGAAAAAATCTTATATGTTTCGTCTAGTACAAGGTTTGATTGTAGAAGTGTTCCAAATATTTTACCATACTTTGGAAGGGAAAACTCTCTACAAAAAGCTAAAGGAGAGGAAATTCAATTAAATGTGAAATTCTTTGTGCCTGTGAAGAAAAGCTGGTTGGGAGGAAAAGGGAAAAAACTAAAAACTGTTTATTAGAATGCAAAATAGAGTAAACAGATAGAGAAATTGAGGGGATGTCAACATCACAAGTTTTTTTATAGTCAAAGACACACACATGAGAGAGAGAGAGAGAGAAAGGGAACCAACAACATTTATTTATTTAGAAAAATACTGGCATTAGTATTCCATGGCAAGTGAAAGGGAGGGCCTGCATTTTCTTGCTTGATTTCGTTTCTTTTTGCATTTCTAACACTCCGTTCTTTTTTTCCTTTTCTTCACTTGTTCCAAGCAGCACAACACATGCTCTTTCCCTATAAAAACTTATATAGTGCTCTTTAATATCCTTTAGTATGTATGAAAAAATATCGTGGAAAAGTGGATATGTGTGAACTGGCGTAATTCCTGGAACTTTTATATGTGACATAATGTTAAACCATGGAAAATATTGGATGTTCCATGGATAAAGTTTAGCTGACAAGTGTATAGAGATAGATATGCGTACATGGAGAGAGATATAATGTAAAAAGCATTGCAAATCAGCACCAACTTTAAACATATAGCTGTCTGTTTGGAGTCTCTAACAATAGTAGTTGCAAGTACCCATGAATATTCTCCATATGTATGGATGAGAATGGGAAAAGAGAGGCGCAAAAGGTCTCTTCCAAATTACGAAACGCGTACATTTCTCTCTCAGTCGTGCTATTTCAAAAAAAGAGTTGAGTGACAGACTCGTTACTTGTTCACTTGTGAGACGCATTCCGTATTCCTTTAAAAATGAAACCTCTCCTACGTCTCCAGACCTGGACCCTTCCATTTTCCCTGGAATTTTAGCAATAATAATAGTAGCATGTGGCTCTATATAATAATCCTTTCCTACAACCATAACCATCAGCATAAAGTTAAGTAATTGTCACAAAAGTAGGATTTTTTTAAACCAGCTATGTATATGCAGGGAAAAAAGTATGAAATACTTGTCAATTGGGAATTAAACAAATAAAACTGTCGCCTTCCAACGAAATTGTCTAGTTTCCACTAGTGCTAAATGTAAATGCTCATTATTTTCTAATAATTAAACAGTGAATTCCATGTGTATGACATGATATTACTGTACAAAATACTAAAAATCGATGATATAATGAAACTCTTGTAATTTTAGAGGGCTCAGGTATTCTATAGTGAAGGGAGGTCAGAGGCTGTCCGTAGTCATAGGTATTGAACTAAAGCAAAATATCGAGGTTATGATTTTATAAAATTGTAGACTTCTTTCGGGGATACCCGGGAGCGTTGATAAGGAAAAGTGGAAAGAAATGGAGGTTGGTTGAATGAATTAAATTTCCATACTTTTGTATGCTAACGTGTAGGCTTTCCATTCATTGGAGCTTTGAATCCCTGTGTGATGCACAGTGGAGTGAAAAGAGTCGAAAATTGTCATGAACCTTCTCTCACTCGCCTTCAGTGTTCCCATCTTGTCTAACAGAAAAATAGTTATAAGGCACTATAATAGAACTATGCACTATTTTTGCTAATACTCGACAATGTTGTGTAGGATTGGGTTGAGAAGCGGTGCATGTGTTTGTCATTTCTTTTTGAGCTGTATTATGTAAGGTCTGACTTTAAGCGTAGAGGTAAACTTGTAAGGACTTTTCTCATGTACACGTAACTACGTACATGAGAAAGGATAGTGGAGGAAGGATTGTGCATGATATGAGGAAGAAGAAAGTTTCCTAAGCACTTTTCTCTCCTTAGTGGTTAGTTATGGTGGGGAAAATGCTTATATAGAAATGTGGGGATGACATTCGTTGTTGGAAGCTACACCGTGGATATGTACATTAGCCACATATCACGACTTCTCTCTTGCCCGTTTTTCAGCATAAATTGCCCATATTCCCAGGACAATATTCGCAAGGAACACTCCTCCCGCTTGTGTAAATATAATGAAGACCTAAAAGCCTTCAGATTGGATTCGATTGATGACTTGCCCCAGCTATATTTTCCGTCTAAGCAAGTAGTGGTGGTAGGAGTAGTAGTAAGAATTGAGCGTATGCATGTTCAAAAAACTCACTCACACAAAAGTGTATATAGCGAGAGAGGCTTTTCCCCCCGTATCCGTCAACCACCAGTCCCGTCTTCACTTTCTTCCTTCTATTTCTTCTTCTTCTTCTTCTCCTCCTCTTCTCTCCGAAGGTTTCTTTGTATATATTTTTCACTCAAGCTCACCTTCTGTGATGACGCCGGGACTGTCAACAACCTTTATATGAGGACTTAAAACTCCCTTTGAAATATCAACGATAAAATCCATATAGTCAAGATTCCAGGTTTTAGCGCATGTTAAGTGCACATTTGTACCCCCACACACAACTTTATTTAGACGGAGAAAAAATTCAATTCATCTTTGCTCTCATATGAATGGTAATGGGCGCAGAAGTGTATGAAGGAGCGTATATATAAACTGCACTGGATAATAAAACCATGGAGATTTTTTCTCTCTTCAAACCATTTCTCCACTGACTCTTCCTCCCCTGGCTCCCAATCCATGGAATGCATTATTATTATTTTCCAAGCACGGAAGCGTGATAATAGAAAACAAATAGTCAGAGTGTTTTTCTTATTTCCACACACAAGTCTCGGACGTAAGTAGTATTATTGGGACTAGCACACTATTAAGTATTATCAATGTACAATCATTTCTCCAGATACCACTTACTCCCTCCACCCTTACACCGTACCTTACCTATACCTTCACATAATCACTCATATAGGGCACTATGCTAAAAATCATATTCATTCGTCCAAGAAAAAATTCATAGTATTAATCCTTCTCCAAAACTTGCTTTTCCAAACATTACATTTTTCCCAAACTCTTCATATATGAAATTCTGTACATGAAATGATGCAGGAGAAGTTGTAATCCATCCTATATTTTACATACTGTCATAACAATTCCAAATGACATGCAAATTACCTGTGTACCAAGCTCCTTTTATAAGATAGGGGAGTGATAGTATGTACCTGTATAGGAATACATGCTGTGTACATACATATTCAAATGGTAGCAATAGTAAAGATTTGTGCGTAATTTTCTCCTAGGCTGGTGGATGGGGAAGGAAGAATCGAGTGAGTGAGTGAGTGAGTGAGTGAGTGAGTGAGAGAGGTGCGAGTTAAAAAATGATTGTGGCTGGAAGATTATAATTTTTTTAATACCCAAGCCAAATATTGTCATTGGTGGGAGTATATGGAGAAGAGAATGTTGGCTCGAGTGAATAAAGAAGTAGAGAGATAGTGAAAAGGGAAGGGAAAAGGGGAGAAGAGAAAAAAAATCCAAGCAGACGGGCATTAAACGTACGTGCATGAATATTTCCCTCTATTTACCATTCGTTTTGAGGAGAATTGATGGAACAATTGGAATCTCTAAGGAGTCTTGAGTATGTTAAATACACGAGTATACAAACATGCTTTTTATGCTTGAAATTGAGGTTTAAATTGTATAAGAGAGGGATTGAGAGAGAGAGAGAGAAGTAAATCGTGGACGAATTCAGATTCCATTTCAATTTTCTTGTGTATTTAGTGGAGTAGATAATATGAGCATTTGATTGTTCTTCTATACATGATTACAAATGACTCAAGAGTTCCACCAATTCCAAGAATAATAATAAGGATTGTTGTCGCGGTGGAGGATATGTGGAGGAGTAGCAATAATCATCAGAGTAGTGAGGCTCTCAAGTGTACATAAAATGAGAAATGAGTGTTTGCCGGGGAGACAGACAAAACCACAAAATAATTATTTCCCTAAACGCTCATGCTCAATAGTACGTAGATAGACAAACCGCGGAGTAATTTACTCTCATAATTTCACAGCCGCCAAGGCCAAGTGCATTAAATGATCCTTCCCATGTCGATGAGCAGTTTTGTTCGTTTATAATTATTGGAGTACTCATGCAGAGCCAAGACAGAGAGAGAGAGAGGAGATGAAGGAAAAGACGAAGAAGACGAGGAGATAGTGTAGAACCAACCGACCAACAGATTCAACTTTTCATCACATCCACTCTTTGTTTTTTTTACCTCAAAAACTTTGCCGTACATTTAGTACACCATGTTTAAGCTTAGTCTTCTTTTTCAAGTAGACTCAAAGGAGTAACTAATTTGAGTCAGACTTGGGGTCTAAAATTATCATGTACCTTTGAACTATTAGTGGAGTCTCTTGAGAAGCAATTTAAACATCTCAATTTAAAACTTCGCATTCTTAATTCCACAATCAGTTTTTTAGCCTTTTTTCATTTACTATATACTCAAGAAGAGATAGTGAGCTCAAAGGAGAGGAACGTAGATTTTAAGGGGATTTTTCAATGGGACTTTTGTAATAATATTTACAACATATGACGAGAATTATTTTTCAAATTTTCATATATTTTCACAAATTAGAAACTTTCTGTGGAATGATGAGAAAAGTTGTATGGGTCAACAAACAGATTTGAAGAGGCCTGTTATATACTCTGTATTCAAAGCTCTAGAAACTCACTGAGAGTGATGAGTGTGTGAGAGTAGTAGAGAGAGAGAAAAAAATAGCTTGATAAATGTAAGAAGGAGCTATTTCTTGCAAAAATAATGGTTCATTTGACTCAGCGTCATCGACTCACATTAATTCAAGGGCATTTTCCTCTTTGTTTGATTAGAAGTCTCCCTTACATCTCATTCTATACTATGAAATTTTCTATGGAACTTCCATGAAGCTTTTCTCATTAGAAATTGCATATTCATCAGCATTGCCATCCCTGCCATTTACATATGTAGCTACACATCAAAATGTCTACATAAATTCCGACACATACGCTCTTGTTTTGAGAAGACGTAATCCCAAACGTTCCTATAGACTCTTGACTACTGCATGATATGAAATGGAAATAGCGCGTATCTCTCCAAGCTTATAGTGCTCATATGTGAATATTGTCCTGTTTATTTTTTCATCCTTTAAATTACTCAAGTATAATCTAATAGAGTGGTCTAATTTGATATATTATTTTGTTACTCTTGATAAAATTTTTTTTATCTGTGTACACACATATATTTATACTAGGGCCAAGTTCTATAAACATTACATAGCTTTTCCTATATAATTTATGCACATGTAAATATATCACAATTCCACAGATAATTGTTCTCCTTTACATACTTAATATATATGGATGAGAAAAAAGTTGAGGAGAGGAAAAAAGAAGATGAAGAAGAAGAGCGTATAAAAGTATTGTGATGTACGAGATCAATGACATTTTTCCTTGTGACTCTATGCAAATCCTCTATCCTCCCATTCACTTATATACACACACACATGACTCTCAACATTTGGCATTTGTACACATGTGAAGTATTAGAAAAATTACCTACGTAAGTACATACTTATAAAAGTCCCTGTAGTAATTTAAGTGTACACACACACAATTTCCTTCCACATCAAAGTAGTAGCAGGCTTGAGCTAAAAAGTAGTAGAGTAGTAGTAATGAAGATGTTAGTAATGGATGCGCGAGTCGAATTTAAATGTCAGGATCAACCACATCCCTCTCGAAAAAACTTGGGTATAAACATGCTAATGGACATTGCAATGGTATTTATGTAGCATGAATGCGTCTATCAGAAATAAATCAGTGGCATCAATGAGGCGCTAATAATGACTTTAAAAGTGGCAATCAAGTGTTCTACGTTGACTCAATTGTCATAGCTACTACTCAATTGTTACAGTCCTCCACACAACTCATTCAGCTCATATGTACCTACCTATACTTCCCCATTAAAGTCAAGGAGACTATGCCCCTAATGTTAAACTTTGTAATAGAAATAGCCCAATACTATATGATATGCTATAGAAGGAACAAGGGAAGAAAAAGTTCAACCGGATATTTAATGTGATCTTTTGGGTTCTTTTTTTCTTTAAAAATGTCTCTCCACTCTCTTAATAGATACTATATATACAGCAGGCAGAATAAAGTGAGAATATTTTTTTTCTCTCTATCTTGAGTCACTGTCACATATAGGACTAGACACACTAGAACCATTGTATTAGTTAGACTTGATTACATTGATAAATATATGCAAAGGAAATGTGTTCCTCCGTCTTATATATATGCATCTATGTATTGAGCCCTCTTCTTCTTTGGAAATAAAAGAAGGAGGAAAAAGAAAAAGGAATGAAAAAGGTATCAATCTTGCGTAACTTCATCACGTAGTTTCAGACTTGTCAACAGAAATTAAACCAATTCCGAATCCTAGTGTTCCACAACAATGCTTCAAATGTCTACAAGAGTGTTTTAACTTCGCGGTTTAAATTCCTTTTGCCATAGGGATTTCATCCGACTATTAGAGTGTCACCGAGCAGAATTCGTGTTAAAGTTGAGAGAATTAAACGTTAAGTTTCTGTGTCTCCTTATTCTTATGGCAGAGGAGTAGTAGTAGTGAGTAGTAGTGTATATGTAGTACTACTCCTTTTCACTCCTCAATTTCCTTCAAGTTTCTTAAGGCTTTCTTGGTCTTCTTCTTCTCCTCCTCCTCCCTTCCTATATCTCTCACTCACTCTTCCTTCCACTCTTCTCTTTAGTGTTAGATTATGGGAAAGGACAGAATTGAATTGGGCACGCTAGATGAATTGTGTACAAGAGGAAATACTTTAGAAAAACCATCAAGTATGAAACATGTTGAAGGTATGAAGTTCCCAATGCTTTACATATACTATTTACTAGAGAAAAAGACGAGGGAGAAAAGGCAGAATCGTATATATATGAAATGTTTAATTCCAACTTACTACGTACACGTTCTTGTAGAGATACAAGTTACATTATTTTGTTAGATTTGAGTTATGGTGAGAGACAAGACAAAATAGAGTTAGTGAGGAGGGTAAATGGCCCATGTTTGTGTGTGTGTGTGAGCATAAATGTGACTTACATATGCATTACTACTCAAGCTTATACTTTTAGTGTGTGTTTATTTTGAGTAAAGCCTATATAATATTCTCTAGTAATAATGTGTATTTTCTATAAGAATCTTCTTTCTCTGTAGGAACTCCTATTAAGAACACTAAAATCCTAGGTATGTACATATATGAAGGGAGATAGGACTGTGTTTGAGCAAGCAGGAAAAGAGCGATTAAGTTCAAGACGAGTTTAATTGGAGCTGTAATTAGTTGTAATTGTGATACAAGTGACACATCCCTTACATTCTTGTAATTTAACGTGTGTGTGTGTGTTTGTTTGTGTGTGTGGGATAATTCCTAAAGCTTTAAATGTAGAGAGGGAGAGAGACATTAATATGTGATTCCTTTACTATCCCTATACTTTTTCTGCCTTTAAATCCCTCTGTCTGATTCCAACACGCCCAAATGTTTCAATTAATTCATAAAGAGTATCATGCTAGGCTATGGGATGAATACATGAATACACTTTCTGCTTCATACACACAAACAAAAATATGTATTAGCTTTTGTATTTATACATTATAATCAAGATATTTATATATGTAGGAAAAGATTTAAGCTTGAGAGTCCCACAACCTTTATGGGGTCCCCTATAAGAATGTTCTACTATAGGAAAAATGCCCATTGATACTCTTGAATAATTGTTTTTTGGTTAAATTGACTTTATATGTTGGCACTTTATAGGAAATAATTTGTGAAATAGCCAAGAGAGCTTGAAGAATGTAGCAGCCCCCACATATTAAAAGGCTCTCACAACTTATGGATATACACTATTCTGATGATTAAAAGTGGCATTAACCACTGAAATAGAAAGTTGATTTAATCTTTCATTTATGGCTATTCCTTTTGTTTGTTAATCATGCCTAGGGATTTTAGCCTCGATTCTGCTACTCTCGAGCCTTCGTCTTCTTTTTCTTTTTCCTTCTGTTAACAAGTATTTAACGCTGTAATTTAATGGTAACGATCTCCTTATAAACTCTCCTCACACAATGTCTCTTCAATCTAAGGATTTTCTAAAGCTTATTCCCTGGTGTTCATCAACGACATGTCTCCCAATCTTTTTCATCTGAAAATATTTTTCCTACAAACTATTATCCTTTCGACTATGTACTCTACACTCCCAAAGCCATTACATACTCAGCACATTATATACCCTGTTAGTATAAATATAGGAACCTTGTGTGTGTGTAATTGAGTATACATAAAAAAACATTTTATATGATTTTTTCGACATTTACAAATATATAGAATTTCATGCTTATGATCAGGAATAAGGCACCCCACTGGAGACTCTGCAGTCTGCACCACTCATCTTCATTCTAGGACTCCACTCACACTAACAATAATAAAACTATATAGTAATTTTCATATTACCAAGAACCATGTAAAAATTACCGGGATATAGATCACAAGCCAACAAGATAACAAACTACTAATAAATTCATAGAAAATTAAAAATCTCTAGTATCCACTTTAGTGTAATCTTTTACTGGTATTGAGGTATTGAGCAAGAAAGAGGATCCATACAAATTTTTTAGTGGATTGGTGAGTAAAATCGAATTGGGGTCCAATTTTTTGTTGGATAGTGTTTTAAGTGGGTGAAAATAAAGGGGGATGGCCAAGAAAGCTAGGGGGTTCCAGTAGGTCCATTTTGTACAATCCAAAACGGAATTGGATCTTAGGTACTTGTTTGTATTCGGAACCCATCATCGTTATAACTATCCATTTAAGTTTTGGATTTGAGCATCACTCAAGTTGATAATGCTCAGCAAGTAATACTCTACTCAACTATTCACACTTAACACACTAAAATACTAGCACTAACACTAGGGCTCACGTGAGTGAGTGTTGAGGCGTGAGCTAGAGTGTGGTATTCAAGGCTTCACTCACTAAGGGTAGCATTCAAATAACCTACACTGAATTCGGCACTAAATTCATCACCTTTTGAGGGTTAGTGACTGTTTCGAATTCATCTTGGACCCTCTCACTCAACTTTCGATGAGGTCACTCAAAATAGTG